>CAWUER010000535.1:0-40307 GCA_963921195.1 Pegoplata infirma
ACTGTTAAGGCCTCTGTTCTGTATTTCACTACTTTTCAATTCACATAAAATTTTTCGAATTACATGAAATCGAATTAGGTATTCTGTTGTTCATATTTTCATTGGAAGATTAAATCGAATAACTAAAAGGGGCCCTGCAGCGTTCATACTTATGTTCAAAATTTCGCTGCAATCGGTTTAGTACTTACTAAATGGTCGAATTAAAATAAAATTCGAATTATTAAATCACTGTGCACCATTGCGTATGATTGTTATTTTAGGTAAAATAAAAAATTAAGTATGCGCCTCTTAAAAAATTAGTGTAAAAAAATGCCGCACTAATAAAAAAACTTAAGGGTTTTATTATGGAAAATGGCAACTTTTATTTGCTTTTGGTTTGATCTTAACATTGGTTGTTGCACTGTGTTATTTGTGAGAAACATTTTTTTTTGTTGTACATTAAGAAATTTGAAGAAAATTAATTGACAACTCAGGCGTAATGAAGAAGTTGACAGCTTTTGAAAGTAGCCACCCTTCACGGTGAGCCTCAGCGATGTTCAGGTTGAACTTTAGTGTCGACGAAAAGTGTAAGCGCAGTTCGACTTCTTCAAGATTAAATGTCACAAAACTGTTAACTGCGAAATCGTAGCTGCTCGCATTCGTGATATAACGCGAAATTAGTGTTTTTGTAATTCTAAAATTGAAGTTTTTAAAATATTTTCAAAAATTGAGTATACAGTTTTAATTGTACTTATTTAAAGGTCACAAAACAGTAAACATCAAAATCTTATCTTCTTTAGTTCGAGAGAAATCGCGAAATTAATTTTTTGCTGTAGATATGTTTCTTTAAAATTTCGTAAAAACATGGTACGTAGTTTTACTTTTGCTTGATCAAAGGTCACAAAGCTGTTGACATCGAAATTGATGGTGTTAAATGTAGCGAGATATAGCGTGATAATGTATTTTTTTTTTAATTATTCATTTATATTTTAAAACCGGTTCTTTGGAAATAATAAAAAAAGTGGTATGCAGTTTGATTTGAGCATGTTGGAAGAAATTAAAACTGCCTACAAAAAAATTGTAGCTGCTCACTTTCGCGAGAAATGGCGAAAAACAGTTTTTGGGGGTATTTCTTGTTTTAATTAATAAAAGAAGTTTCTTTAACATTGTTGAAAAACACGAAATGCAGTTTTATTTGCTATAGATTAAAGGTGATAAGGCTGTTTTAAATTCTAGCTACTCAATTCTCCGAGACATCGCTAAAAAACTCGCTAAACTACTAGTTATTCATTACTTTGTGTTATTTTTGGTCTGTAAAAACATTTACTTCAATTAACGACAAAAATGTAGTATGCAGTTTGAATTCGAGGTTATTAAAGATGACAAAACTGCAAGCAGAAAAATTATAGATGATAAATTTCCCCAGAAATTGCAAAATTACTGTCCAAGTTTTTATATTAATTATATAATTTATTTTTTCCTTAGTGTCTCAAATAAAGGAAAAAAAAAAATCAGGAAACGACAAATATATTGTATGCAGTTTAAATTTTATGTGATTAAAGGTGGTAAAACTGCTCAAATCAGTATCTTGCTAATTTTCGTGAAAAATACATTTCTTCGATTTGTTGTTGTTTTTCGTTCGGCTTAAGGTCATATAAAAATTATAAATAAAAAATCTTAGAATTTTTGTATTTTTAATTTTGTTTATTTTTCCATCCGAATAATTGTATAAATTACAAAAAGAGTTTATACGTCTTCCCTATTTAACAAATTATCATTTTTTTATTTTTTTTTTTTTTTTTAATTTTGTGATTTCTCGTGAAATTGATAAGATATGATTCCGATGTTAACTGTTTTGTGACCTGTAAATAAATACAAATAAAACTGCATGCTCAGTTTTTCAAGATATTTAAAAAATTTCATTTTCAAAATTTTAGAAAATACAAAAACAATAAATTTCGCGATATCTCGCGAATGCGAGCAGCTACGATTTCGCTGTCAACAGTTTTGTGACATTTAATCAAGTAGAAATCGAACTGCGTTTGCACTTTTCGTCGACACTAAAGTTGAACCTAAACATCTCTGACGCTCACCGTGCCTCCATCATCAGCACTTTTCAATGAAAAATAGAAAATTAAAAATAAAAAAAATTTCGAAATCCAAATCTCAAGAAAAAGTTTACATACTTTTTTTGTGTCCGGGACTTTAATTTTCATTTTTTTTTAATTTTAATTTTAATTTTAAATTACAGTTTTTATTTTTTTAATTACCGTGGAAGATTGTAGAGTACATTAACGAAAAAAAATAAAATTTACAAATAGAAGACTAGGAAAACTGCCTAGTGTTTTAAAAACGGGATTAAGAGACCTTTTCCTAATAATTTGACAGGATTTTTTTCGATTGTAGAAAAATTAAACAATAAGCGATCTCATGCAAATATATCGCCCATTTTTCGAAGCATTAACACTTATGTTGCACAGTTCCTTACACAGTTCCATGTAGGGCAATAATCACCGTAAATTTGAATTTGATCCGACAACATTATATTTTTCGTAATACATATTTTTCGTAATACGAAAAAAATTTTCTTAATATTTATGTATATGAGGAGTTTCGTCTAAGACTTAAATTTTGAGGCAAAAAAGATGTGATTTTGGTTTTGATGGCACATCGATAAAAGTTGGCATAAATATTAGAAGCTATTTAAGAATAAGAAATTCGTTCGCGTCAATTAAATCGCGCAAGAGGGTCAAAAGTTATGGCGGTTTTAAGATTTAGCGGTTTTAAAAATCTTAAAAATATTTTAAAGATTTTATTTTTCTACACATTTGTTCTTGCATTATTAAAACATGCCAGGATATATCATTTTTCTAAAATATATGATATAAATTTAACCCTTTAATGACCAACGATTAAAAAAAAATATCTAAGTACTTAAAATCGCGGATAATTCGGGGTAAAAGAAAAGTTTCCCAATTTTTTATAACATATTTAGGCAATGCGCGTTGGTATTACTGAAAAAAATCACGAAAAATCGTATCATTGTACCAGTAGTTTTAAAAAATCTGTGATGCTTTTTTATAACAAGAAAATTTAATATGGTCCAAAATATCTATAATCATCAAAATTTTTTAACCCGCCTCTGATTTTATGATGACACATCAAGTGGGCTTTCATTTAAAAAAAATTTCATCCGATTTCGTGTAAATCCTTGGATGTGCCAGATCAAAACAGGTTTAGATAAAATCATCGCGCTTTCCCCTCAGAATGGCTTGAAGTAAAAAGTCAAAAAAAAAAATCAGTTCTACTCGTTAAGGCACGTCTTTTGGTGTATTAAAATGAACATGATGCATTAATTGCTACTAAAAAAATAGAAACAGATTTGCAAATTTCGCACAATTTTCAAAAATGCCATAAAATTTTTGCGATTAATTTTTATAAACCCGCCAGTGATTTTTTTATGAAAACTCACAAAAAACTCGGTTTACGCAAGAGTCCACCAAAGTTCGAATGAAACCGCGAATGTGCCTCGCGAAAAACTGGTATTTTAAAAAAAAATTACGTTTTTTCTTTCGAAATTTGATCTGCTGAAACTACTTAACTATTCGTGGCACATTAACGGAATTAATTTCAAAATGTTAAGAATTACAACAACTACCAACTCTAGTTCAACTTTTTTCATTCTATAGAGGGGGCCGAAATCCCTGATCAAAAAACCACAAAAATTTAAAAACTCTTAATTTTTGGTTTCAAAATTTAACTGTCTTATAACTTCTTACCAAGCGATGAAGCATCTATCAAACCAACATTAAAATAATCTCTTATATTAACTGACTTTGTGTTATGCCGGAAAAGATTGAAATATAAGGAGAACTTAAAAAAAAGCGAAAGAAGGTAAAAACTATGGATTATTTCAAGCCATTTTTATCAATTTTTCAACGTTAAACCTCTGTAACTTTTACGTATAAAGTGGGGTAATCCTTAAACATTGATCAGTGATGGTTCAAGGTCTTGTTTACACATCTGCATTTACAGTTTTTCTAAATTCCAAAAACTGCCGGTTTTTTTAAACATTTATTTCAGTTTCACTGAGTTAAAATTTAAAAAAGATTTTGTGATATCCCAAAAAAGAGAATTTTAAAAAAATTCTAAAAATTTCAAAAGTATTTGCAAAAGATCTACAAATAATAAAGAAAATTCGCATTCATAATCAAAAAGGACTTATGCGAATGACTTTTGCAAAATAAGCTGGATCCAAGATTTCAATTTTTAAGTCAAAATTATTCTTAAACATCTCAAGTACATATTAAAAAAAGGCACTTCTTGTGGTCGCACTTGTAAAGTAAAATAAAAGTTTTTGCCTTTAAATAACTCTTTTGTACTTGATTAACTACAATAATTTCACTCATAATACTCTTTATCTATACTAAAATACTTGTTCATATTTTATATTTACCATCAGCAGAAAAGAAGAAAATTAACCAGTCTAGCCTGGGTTTTCATTGTTGTACTTATCATAGTCTTAGAATATGTTTTTCTATGCAGTTTTTCTTGTGTTGCAAAAATAAAAGTAAAAAAAAAAAAAAATATTGTGCAATTTGCAGTTCATAGAACATCTGTGTAACGATGACATAAAAATAGTAAAAAAATATTTTATGGATTACGTGATTTCCGCTATTTATAGTTTCACTTTAATTCTAGCTAACGCCAAGCAAACATTCATGAATGTTATTCTTACAAGGGAAGTAGCCCAATCGTACACCAATTTTTCTGAAACTTTAAATATATGTAAAAGAGACGATTTTAAGCCGGGACACCCCATCCATAAAGTCGTCTCTTTTAAATATATTTTAAGTTTCAGGCAAGTAGGTGTATAACGGTTGGGTTACTTCCTTTATTAGTTAAAAAAAAATAAAAAAAAGTATAAATTTTCCTACAAATATTCAGAATGTCCATTAATTTATATCGCTGGGTAGCAAAAACATGTAATAAGTACAAGGATTTTCTTTTTGATTTCTTCATGTTGGTTTGCTTCTAAAAGAACATTATACGTATCGGTGCTAAGAAAAAGTGTTACATGTGAAAGTTTTGCTATCATATACATATGATATTCGATCTACTTTTGTATAAATATACCAACATACTGTATAGTTTCATAAAAACTTACGACGAGTAACTAGTTTTTAACACAAAGCTAGGCACACATCATACGACAGTTGTTGTTTAATAGATCTGAAGTTTGGGTAAATCAACAATACCCAATTTTTCGGTTTTTTTACTATTTTTAATATTCCTTTCTTAAATTTTTATTATAATTTCATAAATTTTTAAAATTTTATACGATTAAAATTCTGATTAATTTTTATTAAATAATAAAAATTGTTTTATTCGACCTTTAAAATATTATATTTCGAGGATGTTTAATATCGTATAGTACTATACTAGTAATATTTTTGTTGGTTATTGACAATCGTTGCCTTACTAGTATAGTAAAATTTCTTCGTCTTTCTAATTCCCATTGTGGATATAGTCGAATATGTATTAATACTTTAGTTTGTACACACACGATTTGTCATTAGACTCGATTGCTACTTTGTAGTAAATCGTTTCTATTTTTGCTAAATAATCTTTACAATGGAATCTGACAAATTCCGAAACACGTGTCGACTAAGTCTTGCAAAAATGACCAACATAAATAAATTTAAAACAAAAAAAAAATAATTTTCTTGAAAATTACGCTATGAGAATATCATAGTTTTAACTAGTAAAGAAAATAATGACCTCGAGCCAGAATAAACATCCTCAAAATATAAATTTAATACGATTTTTTTTTTTTTTATTTTGTGAAATTTTTTCGTTTTTTTTAATTTTTTTATATTTGTTTTATATTTGATTCTAATTTTCCTGAAATCGTGTGCACCATTTAATTATCGCTAATTTACTTGTATAGTGTCATAACTCAAAATATTTGATTTTGCAGAATTTGAGTTTAAAGTTTACAATTGAAACTGGTTTTTCATTGAGAAAGGCCGGTACATCGAAAATGCAATAAAAGCGTTCTCGCTTCTCAAACGTTGAGTTTAAAAGATATTAATACGAATTTTTGACACAATATATAGCATGATAAAACAAAAAATTCTGCATCATTAAGTCGAAAATCACGTTTTTTGAGATACGACGTTAGACAAGTAAATGAGCGTTATGTAATTTGACAAATATCAACTGTAATTCGAGGATTCTACGTGAAATAAAAAGATTTTATTTGTAAATTGACGATTCCACTTATAGTTCGACGATTCTGCTTGTAATTCGAATATTCTATTGCAATTCAAAAATTCCACTTGTAATTCGAAAACTTAAACTGTTTTTCAAAATATACCAATTGTTATTCGTAAATGACGTAGCTATTCAAAAAAGATCAATTGTAATTTAAAAATTCCAATTGTAATTTGAAAAATATCAATTGTAATTCGAAAAGAATTTAATTCTTATTCGAAAACGAAAACATTTATTCAAAATGAACCAATTGTTATTGAATGAGATCAATGTTAAAATATAAGAGGTTGACGTAAAGTCCACAAAACTAGTTGCTGATTCAAAGTGATACTTCGTTAACAAGAAAAAAAGCAGTGCTCTGTGTCCTGCTGTAGAAAAACATGTGTGCCAGTAATGTCTGAATAGGGGGTGGGGTTAGAACTATATGAAACTAAGAAAATAACGTTTTTGGTTTTTAAATTTTTGAAAAACTGGGCAAAGGAGGCGTGGTTAAAAATTGAAAAAAATGCTCAAATTTGTGTCGAGTTCCCTTGATTAAATATTTAACAAACCATAACGGAATGCACCACAATTTCAAATATTTACGTTTTTGTTTTTTTTTTATTGGCTATCGATTAAAAATTTTTATATTGGAACATTTTCAGATCCTGTTCTGAAATTTTTAATTTTTTAAGAAAAAGTCAATTTGTCAAAAATCCGGACCAATTTTTTTGTTAATTTTTTTTAAGTTTATATGTTTGTATATCCACACAAAAAAATCTGGAGGGCAGTTTTCGTATTTTTTGAGAAAATCGCATTTGAATATTGGATTTTATAAAAATTATGTGATTCCTTTGTATTTTAATGTGTCAACACCGCGTATGAGTAACGAAAATTCGTTTGTCTCGCAAATATTCGTTACTCATACACGGTGTTGACACAATAAAATACAAGAAAACTACAGAATTTTTTAAAATTCAATATTCAATACTCAAATGCGATTTCCTCGAAATATACGAAAAATGTCCTTCTGAACTTTAATTTTTTGTGGATAGTGTTTGTCTATCCACAAAAAAAGTTCAGAAGGACATTTCTCTAAACTTAAAAAAAAATTAAAAAAAAATTGTGGCCGGATTTTTAATAAATTAATTTTTTTAAAGAAATGAAAAATTTAAGAATAAGTTCTGAAAATTTTCCAAGATAAAAAATTTTAATCGACAGCCCATAAAAGATTTAATTTGAATAGGCAAATTGTAAATCAAAAAGGTCAATATCGGTGAAAATTTTCGAATTTCAATTTGGGTTTTCGAATCACATTTTTTTTTTATATATAAATTGATCTTTTTCGAATTACAACTGTTCTTTTTCGAAGTACAATTGACCTTTTTCAAATTACAGTTGATCTTCTTCTACTCTCCAACTACAGTAGGGGGGTATACCCACTATTGTTTTTCATGCCAAATCGAACAATTTCGGACACGACCCCCGTTGATTTCGTTAATTTTTTTAAATGTCTTACAAGGAAGGTCTTTTACAGGACACCCACCGGTTGTCCTAAAACTTGAATATGGGAATGAGAGGGAAAAAATTAGATTTACACGTTTTTTTAGCTGTCCAATCTCAAATTTAGAAAAGGGTTGCCACCTTATGAAAAATGAAGGCTCTTGGGAAAATTTGTGTAATTTTCAGCTTAATTTCGATAGAGATTATTATGCATTATATTGGCGTTCGTACGTATATACATTTCCATATAAACTACCTAAGACAAATAATTATATGTGCATTTTTTTATATTGAGATATAGGAAAGAAAAGAAATTATTTTTTCATGTTTGGTTAATATTTGATTATGTTTATATATAAGCATTAAAATCATAAACATTTTAATTTTATACTTTATTTTTTAAAACAGAAAATAACGAAAACGGAAATACTTCATATATTTTCTATAGAAAATAATTATATGTGCATAAAAGAAAATTCCTATATATTCTTATTGATTTGCAATATAATTAAGTATTTTGTGAAAATTTGTGTTCGCCTTGTGTATTTAAACTTTTTTAAGCCTAGGAGACATTAACCCTCCAAGGTTTTTAATGTACTAATACCCCTTGTCCGCCGATTTGTCAGTATTTAAAGTTAAAGTCATTTTATGGTCTTGTACGGCTTTGACTTTGAAATGACCTTGGCAGAAAGGGTAATAAAGAGGAATTTATTTGTGTGTAGGTCGGGACTAATGGCTGGAAATTTCAATACTGGTATGTTGTGCGCATTTAGCATGTTTTTTGTCAAACGAGTGACATGGATTAGAGCGTTATCTTGTGAGAATGCCCAATTATCTCCATACAGTTCGGTAGAAAAGTCTATTAAATAATTTCCAACAAGTAAAAATATATTTTTGCAATATTTTTATTGAAAACAAATCATATTCAAACCATTCCTGATAATCCAAATGCATCCTATACCATGACGGATTCGCAACTGTTGTTTCCCAAATAGCACGTTTGGCGGAGATGTCTTAAATCTCTACAAGAGAAGTGGTGACCATCAGCGCCGTCTAACGGTTCCGAATATGATTAGTCCATACTAAAAACAATGCAAAAATATAATTTTACTTGTTTGGGAACATTCTACAGACTTTGTTACCGAACTGGGTGGAGATAATTGGACATTTCACCAAGACAACGTTCCAATCCATGTCACTGGTTTGACAAAAAACTTGTTTAATGCGCCCAGCATACCAGTATTGAAAGGGCCAGCCATTAGTCCCGACCTAAACCAAACTAAATTCCTCCTTAGGACCATTTCTCTGTCAAGGTCGTTTCGAAGTCAAAGCGGTACACTACGCGCTAAAGACTTAAATTTGCGATATTGACGAAACGAGGGAAAAATGGTATTGGCTCATTAAAAAACTTGATTGGTTTTATGCCTCATAGACTAAACCAAGTATAAATATTCAAGTGCATACCAATTTTTTATGAATAACCTAATTATATTGTAAATCAAAGAGAAAATATATTTATTTCCCTTTTTGCACATATAATTATTTTCTATGAGGTATATTTTTATTCCTTATATTCTGTATTAAAAAATAAATTTTAAAATGAATGCTTTTATGATTTTAACGCTTACTTAAAAACATAACAAAATATTAACCAAACTTTGAAAAATATTTTGTTTTCTTTCCTATAACTCAATATAATACAATGCACATATAATTATTTGTCTTAGGTACGGAAACGATTATAAACTTTTGACAATAACGAACTTAACGAAGCCGAATTTGGACACAAACAAACCTTTCGACCAGTATAAAAAGTTCATTAGGGCGTTTCACCAAAAACTTTTTTTTTGATTTTTGCTACTCTTGAAGCGGAATATGAATTCTTATGGCCTAAAAGATTTTTGAGATTTTTTTCAGATTTTTGGCGGGCTGGGATCAACTCGCTCAAATCGATTTTATGCTAAAAATGAGGTTATAAAACATAATTTTTTATATTTTTTTTGTTATGTTGCCTTGTTTTTACAAAAGTGGATAAATTACTTCAAAATATTGCTAGCCTCCTAAAAAAATATTCGCGGTAAAAATGATAAGGTCAAAGGTCAATAATTTAACCTTAAAAGTAAAAATTTTGAATTTTCCAACTTCAAAGCTCAATAACTTAAGAAATATGCAACGTAGGTTCGTGATGTTGACGCCGTTTAATAGATATTTTAAATACCTTTCATTTAAATCCAAAATGACGTCTGTCATTTTAGTAGAAGTATTAAAAAAATTAAAAAAACTAACTTAACCCATTTTTTTCTTACATTTCACATGAGCTTAACCAACAAGTACATATGTTAGTATCTTATTAATCGGTAGAATGTCTGAGAATAGATAACTTATCATTTATGTATATGCGTTATGTGGTCCTATACCGATATTTCGATGTGTTACACACGGAATGCCAAAGTGAGTTTACAAAGAATGAGAATGACTTTCAAAACTTACTAATTAATGTTGATAATAATAGAAAAATTATACCTAATGTAAACAAAAATGTTGTTGAAAAAGCGTTAGCGAAAGCTGTTTGAATATGCTACTACTTTGGCACAAAATTACTTAAGAATTGTTTGGCTTTATATATTTTGTGTGAAAACAAATTGTGTTTTAGATTTAATTTTTATGTATTGTAATTTTAAATACATTTTCAGAATATTTATTATAATATTGTTATGCTTTTGATAATATTGTTATTCTTTTGATTTTGTATGATACATATTCATAAAAATATATTCTTGCTTTGGAGATTCGGCATTTTCTCTAAATTTGTATACACTCAAAAAAAAAAAGTTTGTAAAATGACATAAAATCACCGTGATTTTACGGTGATAATTTGTAAATTGATTTAACAAAAAAATTACGGGGAGAAAGTGTAAATTTACAATTTTTTTGTAAAATATTATTGTAGACTTACAAAAAAAGTTGTAAATTTACGAAATAAAGTAGAAAATCAAAAAATAAAATTGTAGATTTACAAATTGTTTGGTTTAACTACAGTTTTTTATGGCAAAAAACTTTTATATTTACAGTAAAAAGTGGTAAATTTACAATTTTTATTGTAAATATACCATTTTTTCTTATTTTTTTGCCGTAAAAACAGTAGTTTAACCAAATAATTTGTAAATTTACAATATTGTTTTTGTATTTTCTACTTCATTTTTGTAAAATTACAACTTTTTCTGTAAGTATACAATTTTGTTTTCTAAACTTTCATATTTGTTTTGTAAATTTACAAAAAATTTGGTATATTTACATATTGGTTTTGTAAATTTAAAGGTTTTTCCATTGGTGCATCTTATTTTTCCTTCTTCGGCAGCTGGAGTAGCACTTTAACAACCTGAAATGATTTTTTTTCACTTGAACACTTTTAACAAACTTTTTAGAGTATAACACTGCCCTTTTTTATTTTTTTCGGAATTTCGTTTTTCTTAAGTAGAACATATGAGAATTGCGAAGGAGGCTACACAAGAAATTTCTTATATTTTCAAGAAAAACTAGTCAAAAAAATTACCTTTTTTTCGAATTTTTAATTATTTTAGCAAGTATTTTTAAAAAATTATAAAAAAAAAACTTTGGATATTGTAGATTGGACGTTTAAGTACCTGATAAAATAAGAAAAAACTTAATTTTTCATAATTGACAACTTTTGATTGACATTTTAGTGCCAGATTTAAAAAAAAAAGTACCAAAAAAATATGATAAAATTACCAAAAAATGGTAAAAATACAAACAAAAAACTAGAACAATAAAATAGTAAAAACATATAAAAATTGTGGTATTTTACTTAAAGCAAGTTACCAAAAAACTGTCTTGATATTAAATTTTTTTGATAAAGCTTACAACTAATTGAAAAATGTTTGTATCCGGAACTTAAAAAATTTTCAAAATTTTTTTATGAAATTTTTTATTTATAAAAAATAATTTTTAACAAAATATGTACTTAGAAAATTTTTGCGTCTCCTATTGTTGCATAATTATTTTTCAATACAAATTTTTGTTTAATTACATTTTTTTGTGTCAAAATACTGAAAACCTTTAAACTAAAAAATCTTGAAAAAAATTGTTTGTAATAAAACATTTTTTGGTAGAAAGACTAAATACTATCAAATAAAATGTTGTTGTACAATTACAATTTTCTTGTGTAAAACAACTAAACACCTTGTAATTTTTTTTTTAATTTGTAAAATAATTATTTTTTTTGTTAATTTACCTAAAAAAATTGTTAAATAAATTTACCAACATATTATAGTAAAATTACAAAGCGCACGGTAGTTTTTGTTTTCTTAAAAATACAAGAATTTTTGTAAATAGACAAAAATATTAGTAAAATAGAATTACAAGACCTTTTGCTTGTAATTTTACAAACTTTTTTTTTTGAGTGTACCCTCTAACCAGAGTATGGGGGTAAACTCACTTTGGCATTCCGTGTGTAACACATCGAAATATCGGTGTAGGACCACATAACGCATATACATAAATGATAAGTTATCTATTCTCAGACATTCTACCGATTAATAAGATACTAACATATGTACTTGTTGGTTAAGCTCATGTGAAATGTAAGAAAAAAATGGGTTAAGTTAGTTTTTTTAATTTTTTTAATACTTCTACTAAAATGACAGACGTGATTTTGGATTTAAATGAAAGGTATTTAAAATATCTATTAAACGGTGTCAACATCACGAACCTACGTTGCATATTTCTTAAGTTATTGAGCTTTGAAGTTGGAAAATTAAAAGTTTTTACTTTTAAGGTCAAATTATTGACCTTTGACCCTATCATATTTTTTTTTAGGAGGCTAGCAATATTTTGAAGTAATTTATCCACTTTTGTAAAAACAATGCACCATAACAAAAAAAAAAATAAAAAACTATATTTTATAACCTCATTTTTAGCATAAAATCGATTTGAGCGAGTTGATCCCGGCCCGCCAAAAATCTGAAAAAAATCTCAAAAATCTTTTAGGCCATAAGAATTCATATTCCGCTTCAAGAGTAGCAAAAATCCAAAAAAAAGTTTTTGATGAAACGCCCTAAAGTTCATATTGTTTCTTTTGAAGAAATGGGAAAAATCCCCAAAAAACGAAAAATCTCGTGTTTCCCCTCCTCTTTGACCGCTAAATGTGAGATTGAGCAGCTAAAAAAAAGGTAACTCTTATTTTGCTCCCTTCTTTCCTAAGTTTCAGGACAATCGGTGGGTGCCCTGTGAAAGACCTTCCTGGTTAGTACGAATTAAATGAAACTTGTATACCAATTTTCAGACATTTTTTCCGAGATTTGAGAAATTTATTTTTCAAAATTGTGGCTTTTTCAAAAAAATTAAGAAACTAAAAATTTGGATTAATTTTGACCAGTAAAAAATTTGGACAACATTTTGTGAGTAATTAAATGTAGTTTTAGAAATAAAATATGAAATAAATTTTCGAAGTAATTATCACTTAATTTTTACCGATTAAAAATCGACTTATTTGGCAAAGTCCGAAACCTTCGATTAAAAAAAAAAAAAAATAAAACTGAAAAAAATAAAACTGCAATAAAAGACTAAAAATAAGTACACTAAAAAAAAATTTGTAAAATAATAAGAAAAGTTTGGTACTATTTTTTATACCCAACACTTATTGTTAGTGATAGAAGGTATATATAAGTTTGTCATTCCGTTTGTAACTCGTCGAAATATCAGTCTGGGACCCCATAAAGTATATGGGGCATTCCAAGCCAAATCTCTCACTTTTAGACCCGACCCCTTTCGATTTATTTTATTTTTGGATATGTTTTAGTACTTATTAAATGCAACTTGGACACCAATTTTCAGACTTTTATTTCAAGATGGTGTTGAGTAATCAATTTTTCAAAATGGCGATTTTCTCAAAAAAATTAAAAAATTGAAATTTTTAATTAATTTTGACCATTAAACAATATAGATATTTTAAAAAAAGTTGGACAACGTTTTGTTGGTATTTAAATGTAGTTTTAGAAAAAAAATGTGAAAAAATTATTCGAAGTAATTATAACTTGTTTTTTGACGTTTAATAATTAAAATCGACTTTTTTAAAAAGTTCGAAACCTTCGATTTTTTTGTAAAAAACTATAAAAATTCTACTCTAAATTACGCAACTTTTAAGCCATAATTCGACATGTGATCACAATTCTTCCCTTTTTTAAGTGTTAAAAATTGCACCTTTTATTTTTTGGCTCTGATTTATTTTATATGGTGCTCCAAAAAAAATAAATTGGTAGATATTGACACTAACTTACCCAAAATATGTTCATTTCGAGGTAAAAATACGTCTCACAAAAATTTAGAACGATCGGAAATGGCTAAGTCGTTTAGCATGGTCCTTGAAGTTTAAAAAACGGACTACAAGTAAAAATATGATTTTTTTTCAGTTTTTGCAATATTTTTGGTATTTTAAGTTAAGTTTTATTTCAAACAATTACAGAACTATGATGTAGAGTATAATGCCTTTCTAATAAGGTACTAAAAACTAAAATCGGTTGAAAATCAGCCATGTTATTACAACTTCCCCAAAATTTTTTTTGAGAAAATCGCCATTTTTAAAAATTGATTACTCAACACCATCTTGAAATAAAAGGCTGAAAATTGGTGTCCAAGTTGCATTTAATAATTACTAAAACATATCCAACAAGTGAGAGTGTTACATTCGGCTGTGCCGAATCTTTTATACCCTCCAAAATGTAAAAAAAAATCCAGGGGCGTCTTTTTTTTTTTTTGGGGAGGGGGTAGTTGGTGGAAGACGTTAGGGGCCACCTTCCCCTTGCGATTTTGAACTTCTTCTGAGATAAGAATGTTGCATTTGCTTACCAAAAGTACAAACAACTCTGCAAAATATGCTGTCTTTCTTGGGTTGGTTTAGTTCTCCAAGGGGGAACTTTTTTCCCCTTGCACAGTGGTCGGAGCTGTATGGAGAAGGCGGCCAAAAATACTTCCAGTATAGGTATCATCGAAAAACGTCGGTCACGGCTTTTTAAACATGTCAGTACTATTTAATGATAAAATGGGAGTGGTTGATTACTCATAACCACCCCTACCACCTACCGTCCACATTCTCCCCACGTAAGAAGCATCCACATTCTTCCCACGTAAGAAAAACTAAACTTTGTTTTTAATTCATAACTTTTTTACAAGATAAGTTTAAAAAATTAAAAATATAGACTTATTATATTAAATATGAAATAATATGTAATAAAAAATTACACTGCGTGACAAAACTAACCACTATTTTAGAAAACAAGAGGTACGACCATCATTTCAATATATTTCGGACATGCTGAATCGAATGGCGTACTCCGTTTTTCGATGTATGGTACAGTTTTCTTGTAAAATGTCATTAAAGATTGGCTGATTTTTAGCTGCTTTTTTAACAAAAAAAAATCCAAAGCTAATGATTTTTAAATTTTATGGCATGGAAAACAAAGATATAACTTGTAGCAATATTTCTAATATAAATTTGGTTTAAAGCTTTTCATCTTAACCCCTTTAATTCGCGGATTTCTTCATTTTTTTAAGTTTTCGCGAAATTAACCGCTAAATTGGTCTCTCATAAAAAACTTGCATTTTGTGGATCATAAAGGCGTCCATGACACTACGAATAGTGGACAAAAAACATCTATGTTATATGGACCATCATGAAGAAAATCGCGAAAAACCGTTTTTTTGTATATGGCAGCATCACTTTAGGAGATGATTTGAGGCTTCATCTTTTAGTATATAATGTGGGAACCTTAAACAATGAACTGACCCAAAATTTGTCCAAAAAAGTTTTCATTTGCAAAAGTTATCTTAACAAAAACTGTTATTTCAGTGTTTGCGATACAATAATTATAGTTTTTGTTAAGATAACTTTTGCAAATGAAAACTTTTTTGGACAAATTTTGGGTTAGTTCATTGTTTAAGGTTCCCACATTATATACTAAAAGATGAAGCCTCAAATCATCTCCTAAAGTGATGCTGCCATATACAAAAAAAAGGTTTTTCGCGATTTTCTTCATGATGGTCCATATAACATAGATATTTTGTGTCCACTATTCGTAGTGTCATGGACGCCTTTATGATCCACAAAATGCAAGTTTTTTATGGGAGACCAATTTAGCGGTTAATTTCGCGAAAACTAAAAAAAATAAAGAAATCCGCGAATTAAAGGGGTTAAGATGAAAAGCTTTAAGCCAAATTTATATTAGAAATATTGCTACAAGTTATATCTTTGTATTCCATGCCATAAAATTTAAAAATCATAAGCTTTGGAATTTTTTTTGTTAAAAAAGCAGCTGAAAATCAGCCAATCTTTAATGACATTTTACAAGAAAACTGTACCATACATCGAAAAACGGAGTACGCCATTCGATTCAGCATGTCCGAAATATATAGAAATGATGGTCGTAACTCTTGTTTATTTTTTAGTGTTCCGCAGTGTTATAAAAAGGTTAAGGGGGGTT
Source organism: Pegoplata infirma (assembly GCA_963921195.1). Classification (NCBI taxonomy): domain Eukaryota; kingdom Metazoa; phylum Arthropoda; class Insecta; order Diptera; family Anthomyiidae; genus Pegoplata; species Pegoplata infirma. The sequence goes on from CAWUER010000535.1 coordinate 16,233, forward strand.
GTTACTAAAAAACAGCCTTAATATTGACAATATTTAAACAGCTGTAAAAAAAAACGCACAATAATTTTTAATTCTGTTTTTTTTAAATGAAAGACAAAAATCGTTATATTTTAAAAAGTTTTTACAACTAAAATTTTGGTCAAAAGAATTGCCAGGGTTGCTACCCAATTGTGGGATGCTTTTTTTAAAGGATAAAATGGGCTGTAGTTGTTCAGCAAAACCTACTGATCCGCTTTCGATGAAATTTTTTTTATTTGTAGATTATTAAATCCGCTAGTACCTATCGTGTTCATATTTTATTATATAAATATATATTTTTTTTTTAATTATTGAAAAAAAGAAAAATTTTCCATTTTTTCAGTTTACATTAGCATAACTTCAACAAAAACAAATTTTTTTAAAAACTGTCACGATAAGTACTAGAAAATTGATGTTTGTTTAAACCTGCTTCAGTTCTAAGAGATATAGCTTACTAACATTTGCTTGCATCATTGATGAATTTTTTTTTAATGTATCAAATCGCAAATCATCAGCAGCGGAAACATCAATTTCTGCACTCTCCGAAACTTAGTCTAGGTCGTCCTTGATCTTGATTCAAGTTATGTGTGTGATTTTAATGAAATCGACTGCTTTTTTGCAAGGCAATCAGAATATGTATTTCGAACTCTTGTTTTTATACGATAGCATTTTTGCAAAATTCAAATTTTTTTTTGAAATTATATTTTAAGCGTGTTTCTTATTGACTTTCTTCAAATGTGTTGCCCCTATTTTTAGTATAAATTTTTACGATATCCTTTACTTTTCGAGCTTTTTCAGCATTTGCACCAAATATCAAAAATATGTGAGCGCAAAAGTTTGCAATTATAAAATGTGCCTATAGCAAAAACTCTTTAAATGTTAAAAACTCTTTAAGAGCTGTTTAGACAATACGTATTTTCGGTAAGATTTGTCTTTTCGGAGTATGTTTAATTTTGATCCGCTTGTCAAATCATTTTTTGAATAAATTCAAAAGATGAGGAGAACCATCCGTATGTCACATTATAAAAATTTATTTATTTTGGCTATAACACATAGCTGTCAAAACAAGTGTTTTGTGCAGACATTTTTGATCCTTAATAAGGATAAAATTAAGAAAAAAATAAAATTAAAAGTCCGAGAAAAAGAAAAAAAAAAAACACTCACATTTCTTTACATTCATAACAATACCAGAGCAACGCGAAAATAAATTAACAAAACACCACACAAAAATTCAAAGTTTGACATCCAAAACAACGAGGCCGTTTTGATCTGTGGGAGATAACTCAAAGACATGCAAAAATATGCAGCTGATATTACAAATTATATAATCTTGAAATATTAACTAATAAACCAAAAAAATCCGATTGGAGATTTCAGGGGGGAACACAACTTAAACTCTATATGAAATTTCAATATATTGACGAACAAACACCAACAATGATACTGGAGATATAATAATTTTATAAAAACTTCAGAACAAGCTTAACACATTGTAATTATTTTAAAATTTAGATAATACCTTCAAATTCAATATTCATTTTGATTTTTTTCAACAAATTTTTTTTTATATAGTTTTAATTAATCGAAAGTTGAACCTAATTTTTCACTTTTTCACACTGCAAAAACCAACTGTTAACTTGCCATCTCTTTTGAGGCCTTTCTTAAAGAGTATAGTTAGAATAAAACAAAAACAGCTCAAAATTTTAAAACCTTGTTTTTATTAGAAATAGAGATGACACATTTGGTGACAAACTTTTGACTTTGATTTTTTTATTTTTGGCCAATGGGATCGACCAGTGTGCGTTGGTCCGATTTTGCTTATTTCCGAACTTAACCTGCCTAGGAATATAAGACATATTCGTGCAGAACTTCGGAAGTCTAGCTCTTTTATTTTGGACTGTATCGTGTCCTCTACAGACGGACAGACGGACAGACGGACAGACGGACAGACGGACGGACGGACGGACGGACGGACATCGCTAGAATGTCTTAGAATCGATCACTGATCAATAATATATATACTTTATGGGGTCCTAGACCGATATTTCGATGCGTTACACACGGAATGACAAAGTGAGTATACCCCCATACTGTGGTTGGAGGGTATAAAAATAAAATAAATCGAAAGGGGTCGGGTCTAAAAGTTAGTGATTTGGCTTGGAATGCCCCATATGTATTATTGATCAGTGATCGATTCTAAGACATTCTAGCTATGTCCGTCTGTCTGTCTGTCCGTCTGTCCGTATGCCCGTCTGTCCGTCTGTGGAAATGGTGATCACGGCCAAAGTATAAAATACATATAACTGAGACTTAGCAAATTTACTTTTTGTTGTCCTAAGTAGTTTGGTATTGCATTTGAGCGAAAGCGATTCAGCGGTTCAAAAGTTATGAACTAAAATGTAAGAACACCTCGAAAATGTAAGAACACCTCAAAATTACCTAAAAATATAATATGCTTTAAATTGGCTGCTGGTTGGCATATGTGAACAGAATTGGACAAGAAATGGAGTTTTTACAAGTGCAAACCAATTTTTTTACAAAAAAAAAATTTCGCGGAAATTTTTATCACCAAAAAATTTTTTCCGCATAATTTTTTTTTTTATTTTTTTGCAAATACTTTTTTTTTGCTAAATTACTGGTCAAAATTAAATGTTCAAGTCTCATTTCTTGATTGTTGTATTTTAGCTGAACAAATAAAAAAATTGTATGCTTGAAGAACAAATTTTGCACTTGGACCCCGAGAAATTGTTTTATTAGAAGCTGTCTCATTGTGTATGTCCAGCTTAAAAAGAAAACACAAAAAAAGTATCATACTGTTAAATTATGAAGTGGTAAACAGCTGTTATATGCACTCAGACATCAACATTTATTTTCATTTATATCAGACATTTTGTTTTTATGCCAACTATAAAATGAAAAAAAGTATTTCTAGTTTATTAAAATTAATATAAATTTTATTTTACAGCATTGAGAAAATATTTAAGAAAAAAGGATTGTGCTCTAATATTGATAAAGTTATTTTTTTTTCTTTAACAAGAACTTAAGCAAACATTAAATCTCACCTTTTCATAATCGCACTAAAATTGACAGCTTAATTTTCAAATTGATTAATTCACAGAAATTCTTGAGGCCAGTTGTGTTTGCATTATTGGTATTAGTTAGTTATTGTTGTAATTAAATTTTAGCCATAAGCTTACATTAAGTTACCATAACTTAAGTTAAATCATTAAATTTAAAATCAATTTTTACAGATTTTTTTTCATCCTTTTTCCAGTAAAATGCAGGTGTTACCCAAATACAAAATCACATAAAATAACTTTTTCCTGTTGAAGGTATTTTTATTTTTTTTTTAGCAAAATGCCTTACAACTTGTGCTGATTTATGCTAATGAATTCATGAAAGAAAATAGAACGACATTTTTTTTGAATTTTTTTGTTGATTTTAAACAAAAAAAAATTGGTAAATTTAAAAATTTTAATGCAGTAGTATTACATTTTTGTTAAAATATTAAATTCATTATTTATTTGTAAGGAAATATGTCAGGACAGCAGGAAATATGTCAGGACAGCAGAAAAATCTGCTGATTTAAGCAGAAAAAAATCTGCTGATTTTTGTTAAAATATTAAATTCATTATTTATTTTTAACACAAACTAAAACCTCTGTCCAATCAGCAGATAAATATGCTGAAAATAAACCCATTTTGTTCCATGTAAGGAAATATTTCAGGACAGCAGAAAAAATCTGCTGATTTAAGCAGAAAAAAAATCTGCTGATTTTAGCAAAAAAATCTGCGGTTTTCAGTTAAAGAATCTAATCTTTTGTTTAAAAATAATTTGTGATTTGGAGCAAAAATGTTTTATTCGTAGATATAAAAAGCGATTCAAATTTTTTCAAAACTTATTTTTTCAAGAAGTTAACGATTTTAAAATTTTATGGCATAAAAAAAAAATAAAGATATAATTTGTAACAATATATCTTGTGCAAATTTGGTTTAAAGTTTTTCATCTAAAGCCCTTAAATTCACGATTTTTTTAATTTTTTTACGTTTTTGAAATTCAATTGATAAATTGGTTATTGATCAAATACTTGCTTCTACACTAAAAAAAACTTGTAAAATGACAAGAAAAGTTTGTTATTTTTATTTTTTGCTACCTCTTACAAGAAATTCTCGTGAATTTGCTGGATTATTATTTGTAAAATTTCTTTGGAAATTTGTAAAATAACAAAAAAATTTATAATTCCAAACAAAAAATTAATTTTCGATCGAAATTTGTTGTCAAAAACAAGGAAAACTGTCAAATATTGGTAAAATGGGATAACGAGACTATGGCCTTATTGCCTATTGCTTTATTTCATTCGCCCTTTAAACAAGTCCGCTGCCTTAATACAAAATTTTGGTTTTGGAAATCAATGGTGGCCTTGAGAGGAATTCAGGCATTCAAATAGTGTTTTAAAAATTTTTGTTGATTTTTTTTTCGTACGACTTTCGGTTACCGAGTACAAAAACGGTAAAGAACTGCCTAAAAGTCAATATTGCCAAAAAACCGCTTTTTTAAACGCCCATATCTTCCGGGTAGAAGACACGAATATGCTGACGAAATTTGTCTATTATCCCACAATTTCAATGACATGCAGGCCAAGCTTAATGAAGTACAGCTAAAACTGGCCTCAAAATTAATATCCCAGCAGAAATAAATCGAGATTTTGGCGACACAGCATCTGTTTATAGCATACCGTAGCGCATCCAAAGAGCGCTCTTAGGGATGCAGTAAAAGGAAGGGGGAAATTTTTTTTTTTTTTTTTTAAGATTTTTTATATAAAACTTATAATGTGTAATTATTTTTTGATAAAATTTCACACTTGCTTTCCTTTTTAATATTTTTAACACTTTTTGAATAAAAAAACATGAGTTTTAGACAGACACATGATTTGACTGCATCATTATTGCGCATTAATCAGCGCTGCAAAGAGCGCTTCAATCATAGCATCTTTGACCGCTGTTCCCAAAAAAAATCCCATAAAAAATGTGAACATCAAAAAAATATCGGAAATTTTCATTTTCACATTTTTTATGGGATTTTTGGATTAAACACAAACTCTAATCACGAAAAAACAGAAAAACTAAGATACATTTGTTATAACTTTTTTTGAATATTTTTTCATTTATTGGTAAATTTTTTGTTTTTTATCTCATTTTTACATTTTAATTTTAGAAAATATAAATTTTATTACAAAAAATGTCCAATCATATATTAGAAACTCCAATTATATTTAAAAAAATTCCAAATATAACTCAAAAATTTTAAATTATATTTCAGAAATTTCCATTGATAGTTCAAAAATTTCCAACTTTATTTTAGAAATTTCAATTTATATTCAAATTTCAAATTGTATTTAAGAAAATTTCTAAATGCTTTTCAGAAAATTACATTTGCATTTAAATATTTCCATTTGGATTTCAAAATCTTATAATCGCTATTAAGAAATTTCCATTGAAATTAAAAAAAAAATCCATGTGTATTTTAAAAATTTCCAACTGTATTTCAAAAACTTCCGTTTGTATTTAAAAATTTTCTAAATTCTTTGCAGAAAACTCATTTATATTTTCCAAAAAATCATTTAGAAAATTTGAAGTAAAAATGGAAATTTCTTACACTCAAAATAATTACTCTGTTAAATACTCTGCAAAATGACTGTAATCTCAATTCGACAGATATTTTACAAAGTTATCTGCCGAAATACAGATTTTAAGAGAATATTTTGTATTTTTTTGTGACCGAAAAACAAAATTTTATCTGTAACTTTGTAATCTCTATTTTAAAGATAATATTTAAATAGAGTTTTTTTTGTTAAAACACAGATTTTAGAAAAATCTGTGGTTTAAGAAAATACTAAATTTCATATGTAATTTTACTTACTGCTCTGTAATACAGTTTTCAAATAAAAATAACTTCAAAAAACTTCCAAATATTTTAAAACGCGTCTTAAATTACAATAAAAGCTGGTAAATTTAAACCGGTCAAATTTATACGATGGCATTTCCCAATTGTCAACACTACTGGCACATTAAGGAAGGAGAAATTGATCAGAAATAAAATAATGACCGTCGTGTTTAAGCCATATCAAGTCAAGGCGTTCTTAAACGATTTCCCTTTAATTTTATAAAAGTGTTTATTGAAATGATCCCGCTCAAATGTGGCACTGAAAATGAGAAGTTTATGAAAACAAAAAACGTGAGAACATCTGGCGAGTTTATAAATAATTTCTACAAAGTTAAACACTCGCGTGCGAAACATTTAAGCGGGCGCATTTAAATGATGGCAATTGCCTTTATTTTTTTTTTCATGTTATTACTTATCCAAGCTCTTGCACATTACAGTCGAAGAAAATTAATAAAAATTGTTATAGTTTCCACTTAAAGAATGAATTTTAACAAGAAATTAAAGTATAACATTTCGCGTGCATACCATTAAAGTTGGAAATGCATTTAATCAAGCTCATTTAAATTTTAGTTTTTTCTCAAAGTTTATGAAAGTACTAATAGGAAACATGATAAATAGCCCCTGCTCAAATCGTCATTTATAAATTTATAAAAACCTCGGTGAACATCTACCGCTTAAATGCGTCACTAAATATGTGAGCTTTAATAATTTAAAATATTCGTAATACGGAAAGAATAATTTTAATGGCTTGTCAGACTGTAAGTGTTTTTGAAGCAAAGAAGTTCTGGACTTCATGCACGCAAAGTTAAAAAAAATTAAAATCGCCTTAGGAATGACAACTTTAAGAAGTTTTTTTTTATTAAAAATGTGTATGTTGTTATTTTCGTTCCCAATTATTTCATGTGTTCAACTTTGTAAATTTTCAGAAGTTTTTGAAAAACTTCTGGTCACATACCAACATTTTACAGATAATTCTGTAAATTTACATTTTTTTTGACGAAATAATTTTAAAAAGTTTTTACAAATACATGTTAAATTACAGAGTATTTATCTGTGAAATTGTGATCCCATTTAACTAATATTTTACTAGAAACTATGTAGTTTTACAGTTTTTTTTTTGTTCAAACCATTTTACAGAATTTTCTTCGTAAAATAACAAAAAATCTTGCTGGTTGGAAATCTATGGTATTTTCTGCTGGCTCAGCAGAGTATCTCTGTAATTTAACAGAGTGATTATTTTGAGTGTAAATACAATTGGAAATTTCTGAAACATAGAGTAGTCAGGACTTTTGAAGTTTTTTTTCACACAAACATTTAAATTTTTTAACAATACTACAAACTAAACTAAAAACATACGTTTTCAGCAGTTGGTTTACACCATTTTCAAATTTTCCAATTTTATTTCAAAAATATTCAATTGTATTTCAGATTTTTCAATTGTATTTCAGAAATAGTCAAATGTATTTCACATTTTCCATCTGTATTTCAGTAAAAGTAAAAATGGAAATTTCTTAAATACAGTTGGAAATTTTTGAAACATGGAAATGGTGTAGTCAGGACTTTTGAATTTTTTTTCACACAAACATTTAAATTTTTTTAACAATACTACAAACTAACCTAAAAACTTTCGTTTTCAGCGGTTGGTTTACACCATTTTCAATTGTATTTCAGAAATATTAAATTTACTTTTCAGATTTTCCAATTGCATTTCAGAAATAGTCAATTGTATTTCAGAAATTTATCAATTGTATTTTAGAAAAACAATTGTATTACATTTGCAAATTTCTGAAATACAATTGGCTATTTCTAAAATAGATGTAGAAATTTCTGAAATAAAATTAATTTACAACTGACTATTTCTGAAACACAATTGGATGAATCTGAAATACAATTGACTATATCTGATACACAATCAGATGAATTTAAAGGTCTTTTCACACCTGAGGTAGAATCTCGTTCCAACGAGATTTCTATCACATGGTACTGTATCATTTTATACACTACCATATGATCGAAATTCGTTCGAACGAGATTTCACCTCAGGTGTGAATTGCATAGATACATGAATTCACTGCATCTTTATTCTGCATAAATCAGTAGCTGATTTCTGTAACTCTCGAATCGAAAGATTTCTCGCATGAAACATGTGAAATGAAACGAAAACATTGTAAATCGGCTCAAAAAGTGACTTTTCACATTTTATTGTTTCTGTAACTTTGTTGTGCGAAAACTTTTAAACTTATTGGAATGATGCGAGAAAACTGTTTCTGTAAAGTAATTGGTCGAAAACTTTTGTATTTGAAGTGTCAAAAAAACTCACATTTTAAAACGGTGCGAGACTTCGACAAAAAGAAATAAAAACATTAAAAATATGATAATAAATGGAGAAAAATAATAAGAAAAATACAAATTACTTGTTTTGTGTTTGTATAAATATATAATTTATTATATTTTTTCACAAATTTTAGAAAAATCAAAGAATCTTTAAATGCAAAAATGCTGCTATCAATACAACACTATACATTATTAACAGCAATATATAATTTTAATTTTTTTTATATTTATTTTATTGCTTTTAAATGATCAGTAAACAATAATTTGAATTGCTCCGTGTTATTTTTTTTTTGCTTTCTTACTATTTTCTCACTTTGATTACTTTTTTGACAGCTATCTTGGAATATTCCAATACAAACGCTGGCGTTTTCGCATTGACATACAGAAACAGTTTTTATTCCGGAGTCGAGAAACTGTGGAATTTTTTGTTTCATATTTTTCGATGCGAAAACTTCTCACTTTAATTACAGAAACGGGCTACAGCTCTACAAAGATACATGCATTCACTGCATCTTTAATCTGCTTAAATCAGCGCTAAAAAGATACATGAATTTACAGCATCTTTATTCTGCTTAAATCAGCTCTACAAAGATACATGAATTCACTGCATCTTTAATCTGCTTAAATCAGCGCTAAAAAGACACATGAATTTACAGCATCTTTATTCTGCTTAAATCAGCGCTCTAAAGACACGTGATTTCAGTGCATCTAAAGAGCGCTGTTTCTGTGTATCCAACTAGCGCTCTAAAGTGGGACATCGCCTTAAAGAATCATGCATGAATTCAGCGCAATTGGATGCGCTCCTTTACTCAAGTTCCCCTTCCAAAAGCTGCTGAACGTTCAGCAAAATTTCTGCTGGGATTGCCAAAACTAAGGTAATGAGGATAAACGCATTAAACAACAGAACATTCGCTATAAATGAGCAGATACTCGAGGATGTCACAACATTCTGCTATCTTGGCAGCCTGCTAACTGTTACTGGAGGCTCCGGGGACGATGTCAGAAACCGTATAAGAGCCGGTAAACAAGAATTTGGCTTACTGAACCCCATTTGGCGATCAAATCAAATATCAAAAAGAACCAAACTGAGCATATTCAACGCTTGCGTAAAATCAACTCTTCTCTATGGTTGTGAATCATGGAATGCAACGCAGACAGATATTAACTCGATACAAGTTTTCATAAATCGATGTCTGCGGCGAATACTAAGAATATTTTGGCCAGTCACCATATCTAATAAAATACTATGGAGCCAAACTAACCAAACTCCTACTTATTTGGAAATACGGAGAAGAAAATGGAGCTGGCTGGGGCATACTTTGTGAAAGCCAAATGATGAGTTAACAAGGAATGCTATCGAATGGAACCCGCAAGGTAGCCGGCGCAGAGGCAGACCATCGCATAGCTGGCTTCGCCAAATTGAAATTGAAACTGGCAACCATAATTTGAGCTGGAATGAAATAAAATCCTTAGCTTCGGACAGATCCAAATGGAATGAATTTGTAATGGCCCTATGATCCTTATAGGAACAACGGGAACTTATATATGAGGCATTCCACACCAAATGTCCACCGAAAAAAAACATGTGTACCGTAAACTTCTGAATAGGTGATATGGATAGCCCTATATGGAACTTAGAAAATTGCGTTTTTGGTTTTTAAATTTTTCCAAAACTGGGCTTAGGAGGCGTGGTCAAATATTGGAAAAATGGTCAAATTTGTGGCGGGTTGCCTTGATTAAATATTTATCACATTAAAACGGAATGCACCACATTGCCAAAAATTTACGTTCTAATACAGTTTTGTATGGGCTATCGATTAAAAATTTTTTTTTTTTTGGAAAATTTTCAGAACCCGTTCTGAAATTTACCATTTTTTAAAAAAATCCATTTATCAAAAATCCGGCCACTTTTTTTTTTTTATTTTTTATTTATTGTTTTAAAAGTTTAGACGTTTGTCCATCCACACAAAAAAAATCAGAAACACGTTCATCTTTTTTTTCGAGAAAATCGCATTTGAACTTTAAATTTCATAACAAGTTTGTTATTTGCTTGTATTTCTTTGTTTTAAAGTTGCGAATGAGTAATATTAATTGCATTAATATTCGTCATACGCTCTGTTGACACAAGAAAATACAAGCAAATTACTAATGGCCTAATTTTGTAAAACGCAACGCGCCGCGTTGTCAGAATTTCAATACAATTTGTTGTTGTAACAAAAACAAATCACACAGAAATTTTGACAACGCGGCGCGTTGCGTTTTACAAAATTAGGGGGTAAATTGTTATGAAATTTAAAGTTCAAATGCGATTTTCTCGAAAAAAAAAGATGAACGTGTTTCTGATTTTTTTTGTGTGGATGGACAAACATCTAAACTTTTAAAAAAAAAAAGTGGCCGGATTTTTGATAAATTGACTTTTTTAAAAAATGGAAAATTTCAGAACGGGTTCTGAAAATTTTCAAAAAAAAAAAAATTTAATCGCTAGCCCATACAAAACTATATAAGAACGTAAATTTTTGACAGTGTGGTGCATTCCGTTTTAATGTGATAAATATTTAATCAAGGCAACTAGCCACAAATTTTACCATTTTTCCAATATTTGACCACGCCTCCTAAGCCCAGTTTTCGAAAATTTGAAAAACCAAAAACGCAATTTTCTTAGTTACATATAGGGCTATCCAAACAACCTATTCAGAAATTTACGGGACACATGGTTTTCTGTAGCGGGACATTTGTTGTGGAATGCCTCATATATATCTTCCAAAGTATTTATAAAAAAAAAAATATGTTTTTAATTTTTTTTGAAGCTCTATCAAATGAAAAAAATAAAAAATCGGTGATCCGCCAGTTTTATTTCTCATGGATTTGCTCACAAGTCATTGGCTTAATTTAACGAAAAAAATTTTCCGTTGATTTTTTTTTGGAAAAAATTATATTGAGGGCCTATATTTAAAACCCTCTATCTTCCATTTTCACGAAAATGACTTTTTGATGGCCAGGCGCGGATCCATGGGGGGAAAAAAGGAAATTCCCCCCCCCCCCCAAACCGAAAAGGAAAATGGAAAAAAAAGAAAGAGAAGAAAAGAAAGAGAAGAAAAGAAGAGGAAAAAAGGAGAGTAAAAGGAAATAATCTGAAAAAAAATTCTATGCAAAATGTTCAAGGAAATGAAAAAAATTTCTATGAAAAATTTTAATGAATCTAAAAATTTTTCTAGAGGAAAAATGTTGCGGAATGTTAAAATTTAGTTAAAAATCGGGGAATTTTTCTGTAGGAGAAGTTTTTTTATAGATATTCTTCTAAGAAAAATGATCCTTAAATGTTTCTGAGTGTTCGAATTTTTCTATGTGATAAATGTCTCAAAAAATTAAAACTTTTCTTTTTAAAAAATACAAACATTTTTCTAGACGAAATATTTTTCAAAATGTAAATGTAAGCATTTTTCCTTAGGAAAAATGTCGCAGAATCTGAGATTATTGTTATTAGAAAGATGTCTCAGAATCTAAGACTTTTTAATAGGAAAAGCTGAGACCTTTTCTTTAGGAAAAAAGTCCTGGAATCCTAGAAAAAAGTTCCAATTTGTTCAATATTAAAAATATCTTAGAATTTTTGAGTTTTAATATTAAAAAAATACTCTAAAATCTATGACTTTTTCGATTGGGAAAATAACTCAGAATCGAAGTCTTTTTCTATAAAAATTGCCTTAGACTCTGAGAATTTTAGAAAAAATATTCTGAAAATTTTGAAAAATGACTCAGAATCTAAGACCATTTTGTAGGAAAAATTTCGGAGACTCTAAGACTTTTTCTATGGGAAAAATGACTCAGAAACTAAAACATTTTTTTAGGAGACAATTTCTTAGACTCTCTTATGAAAATATTTCTCAGAAAATATATTAGACTTTTTCTAGGGAAAAGTTTCTCAGAAAAACAACTTTTTTAATAAAAAAATGTCTCAGAATCTAGAAAATTGCCTCCAAAAATTTAAAAAGCAGTAAAGTCTTCAATTTTTCTAATCTCATGTACTTACTACGGAACATTTTTTCAAACCCTAAAAATTTTAGTGTAGAAAGATCCTTTTGGTATTTTAGGATGTTTTCAGTGGAAAAAAAACTCACTAAATCTGAGAATTTTTTTTACGAAAATTTAAAAAAGCAGTAAAGTCTTCAATTTTTCTAATCTCATGTACTTTCTACGGAATATTTTCAAACCCTAAAAATTTTAGCGTAAAAAGATCCTTTTGGTATTTTAAGATGTTTTCAGTGGGAAAAAAACTCACTAAATCTGAGAATTTTTTTTACGACATTTTTTTTTTAAATATAGAAATTTTTGGTGTGAGAATTGCATAAGTATCTGAGAATTTTCTATATGAAGGTGTGTCTGAATTTAAAATTTTTTGTTACATTCTAACTTTAAAATAGTATATTTTTAGTAGGTTTATTCTAGATCGAGGTCATTATTTCCTTTACTTATTTAGACTTTGATATTCTCATAGAATAATTTTTTTGAAAATTATTCTATGAGAATATTATAGCTTTAATAAGTAAAGGAAATAATGACCTCGAGCTAGAATAAACCTACTTGAATTTTTTTTTGTATAAATTAAAAAACTTTTCTGTGTCATAATGCCTCAGAACCTCAGTAGTTTTCTATTGGGATAACGTCTCAGAATCATAAACTTTCTATTAGAAAATTATGCCAGAATCTGGGTTTTGCTGTCAGAAAAATGCTTTAGAACCTGAAAATTTCTTAAAGAGACATTTTTCAAAATATCAAACATCCAAGTTTTTTTTATTATAGGAATAAATTTTTAAAATTTGAAAATGTTTCTACAGAAAAAATCATAATAAATAAGAGTTGAACAGTAAACAACCTTAACCAATGATTCAAATTCGATCTTAAGTTCCCTGCAACAACATTTTTTTGAGCAAAAAAAAAAAAAATCCTCCCCCCCCCAACCCAAAAGCTGGATTCGCGCCTGTTGATGCCAAAATATTCAGTAAAACGGCCCTCATCTATGGTGTAAAATTCAGAACAAAAATATTTTTTTCGAAATAAACACTTTTTTGGCTCTCCTGGAAAGTTGTGTTTTTTTAGATAGAGGGTTTTGAATATAGGCCCTCGATATATTTTTTAATTCTGTTTTATATATTGTTGGACTTTATATTTTATAACTGAAGTTTTTATTTATTTCGGTTTGAGTCCATATTAATTATTTCTAAGAAATAATTATTTTGTTGTACAATGAAAATCTGAAAATCTAAAAAAATTAATTGACAACACAGGCTAAGTGGATATGTTGGCAGTTTTCGGAAAACAGACTGATTAAATTCGTGCTAAAGGGTATATGACACTACATTTTTTTATACCCTCCACTCTAGTGATAGAGGGTATATATAAGTTTGTCATTCCGTTTGTAACACCTCGAAATATTGGTCTAGGACCCCATAAAGTATATATATTCATGATCCTCGATCGATTTTAAGACGATCTAGCGATGTCCGTCCGTCCGTCCGTCCGTCCGTCTGTCCGTCTGTCTGTCTGTCTGTCTGTCTGTCTGTCTGTCTGTCTGTCTGTCTGTCTGTCTGTCTGTCTGTCTGTCTGTCTGTCTGTCTGTCTGTCTGTCTGTCTGTCTGTCTGTCTGTCTGTCTGTCTGTCTGTCTGTCTGTCTGTCTGTCTGTCTGTCTGTCTGTCTGTCTGTCTGTCTGTCTGTCTGTCTGTCTGTCTGTCTGTCTGTCTGTCTGTCTGTCTGTCTGTCTGTCTGTCTGTCTGTCTGTCTGTCTGTCTGTCTGTCTGTCTGTCTGTCTGTCTGTCTGTCTGTCTGTCTGTCTGTCTGTCTGTCTGTCTGTCTGTCTGTCTGTCTGTCTGTCTGTCTGTCTGTCTGTCTGTCTGTCTGTCTGTCTGTCTGTCTGTCTGTCTGTCTGTCTGTCTGTCTGTCTGTCTGTCTGTCTGTCTGTCTGTCTGTCTGTCTGTCTGTCTGTCTGTCTGTCTGTCTGTCTGTCTGTCTGTCTGTCTGTCTGTCTGTCTGTCTGTCTGTCTGTCTGTCTGTCTGTCTGTCTGTCTGTCTGTCTGTCTGTCTGTCTGTCTGTCTGTCTGTCTGTCTGTCTGTCTGTCTGTCTGTCTGTCTGTCTGTCTGTCTGTCTGTCTGTCTGTCTGTCTGTCTGTCTGTCTGTCTGTCTGTCTGTCTGTCTGTCTGTCTGTCTGTCTGTCTGTCTGTCTGTCTGTCTGTCTGTCTGTCTGTCTGTCTGTCTGTCTGTCTGTCTGTCTGTCTGTCTGTCTGTCTGTCTGTCTGTCTGTCTGTCTGTCTGTCTGTCTGTCTGTCTGTCTGTCTGTCTGTCTGTCTGTCTGTCTGTCTGTCTGTCTGTCTGTCTGTCTGTCTGTCTGTCTGTCTGTCTGTCTGTCTGTCTGTCTGTCTGTCTGTCTGTCTGTCTGTCTGTCTGTCTGTCTGTCTGTCTGTCTGTCTGTCTGTCTGTCTGTCTGTCTGTCTGTCTGTCTGTCTGTCTGTCTGTCTGTCTGTCTGTCTGTCTGTCTGTCTGTCTGTCTGTCTGTCTGTCTGTCTGTCTGTCTGTCTGTCTGTCTGTCTGTCTGTCTGTCTGTCTGTCTGTCTGTCTGTCTGTCTGTCTGTCTGTCTGTCTGTCTGTCTGTCTGTCTGTCTGTCTGTCTGTCTGTCTGTCTGTCTGTCTGTCTGTCTGTCTGTCTGTCTGTCTGTCTGTCTGTCTGTCTGTCTGTCTGTCTGTCTGTCTGTCTGTCTGTCTGTCTGTCTGTCTGTCTGTCTGTCTGTCTGTCTGTCTGTCTGTCTGTCTGTCTGTCTGTCTGTCTGTCTGTCTGTCTGTCTGTCTGTCTGTCTGTCTGTCTGTCTGTCTGTCTGTCTGTCTGTCTGTCTGTCTGTCTGTCTGTCTGTCTGTCTGTCTGTCTGTCTGTCTGTCTGTCTGTCTGTCTGTCTGTCTGTCTGTCTGTCTGTCTGTCTGTCTGTCTGTCTGTCTGTCTGTCTGTCTGTCTGTCTGTCTGTCTGTCTGTCTGTCTGTCTGTCTGTCTGTCTGTCTGTCTGTCTGTCTGTCTGTCTGTCTGTCTGTCTGTCTGTCTGTCTGTCTGTCTGTCTGTCTGTCTGTCTGTCTGTCTGTCTGTCTGTCTGTCTGTCTGTCTGTCTGTCTGTCTGTCTGTCTGTCTGTCTGTCTGTCTGTCTGTCTGTCTGTCTGTCTGTCTGTCTGTCTGTCTGTCTGTCTGTCTGTCTGTCTGTCTGTCTGTCTGTCTGTCTGTCTGTCTGTCTGTCTGTCTGTCTGTCTGTCTGTCTGTCTGTCTGTCTGTCTGTCTGTCTGTCTGTCTGTCTGTCTGTCTGTCTGTCTGTCTGTCTGTCTGTCTGTCTGTCTGTCTGTCTGTCTGTCTGTCTGTCTGTCTGTCTGTCTGTCTGTCTGTCTGTCTGTCTGTCTGTCTGTCTGTCTGTCTGTCTGTCTGTCTGTCTGTCTGTCTGTCTGTCTGTCTGTCTGTCTGTCTGTCTGTCTGTCTGTCTGTCTGTCTGTCTGTCTGTCTGTCTGTCTGTCTGTCTGTCTGTCTGTCTGTCTGTCTGTCTGTCTGTCTGTCTGTCTGTCTGTCTGTCTGTCTGTCTGTCTGTCTGTCTGTCTGTCTGTCTGTCTGTCTGTCTGTCTGTCTGTCTGTCTGTCTGTCTGTCTGTCTGTCTGTCTGTCTGTCTGTCTGTCTGTCTGTCTGTCTGTCTGTCTGTCTGTCTGTCTGTCTGTCTGTCTGTCTGTCTGTCTGTCTGTCTGTCTGTCTGTCTGTCTGTCTGTCTGTCTGTCTGTCTGTCTGTCTGTCTGTCTGTCTGTCTGTCTGTCTGTCTGTCTGTCTGTCTGTCTGTCTGTCTGTCTGTCTGTCTGTCTGTCTGTCTGTCTGTCTGTCTGTCTGTCTGTCTGTCTGTCTGTCTGTCTGTCTGTCTGTCTGTCTGTCTGTCTGTCTGTCTGTCTGTCTGTCTGTCTGTCTGTCTGTCTGTCTGTCTGTCTGTCTGTCTGTCTGTCTGTCTGTCTGTCTGTCTGTCTGTCTGTCTGTCTGTCTGTCTGTCTGTCTGTCTGTCTGTCTGTCTGTCTGTCTGTCTGTCTGTCTGTCTGTCTGTCTGTCTGTCTGTCTGTCTGTCTGTCTGTCTGTCTGTCTGTCTGTCTGTCTGTCTGTCTGTCTGTCTGTCTGTCTGTCTGTCTGTCTGTCTGTCTGTCTGTCTGTCTGTCTGTCTGTCTGTCTGTCTGTCTGTCTGTCTGTCTGTCTGTCTGTCTGTCTGTCTGTCTGTCTGTCTGTCTGTCTGTCTGTCTGTCTGTCTGTCTGTCTGTCTGTCTGTCTGTCTGTCTGTCTGTCTGTCTGTCTGTCTGTCTGTCTGTCTGTCTGTCTGTCTGTCTGTCTGTCTGTCTGTCTGTCTGTCTGTCTGTCTGTCTGTCTGTCTGTCTGTCTGTCTGTCTGTCTGTCTGTCTGTCTGTCTGTCTGTCTGTCTGTCTGTCTGTCTGTCTGTCTGTCTGTCTGTCTGTCTGTCTGTCTGTCTGTCTGTCTGTCTGTCTGTCTGTCTGTCTGTCTGTCTGTCTGTCTGTCTGTCTGTCTGTCTGTCTGTCTGTCTGTCTGTCTGTCTGTCTGTCTGTCTGTCTGTCTGTCTGTCTGTCTGTCTGTCTGTCTGTCTGTCTGTCTGTCTGTCTGTCTGTCTGTCTGTCTGTCTGTCTGTCTGTCTGTCTGTCTGTCTGTCTGTCTGTCTGTCTGTCTGTCTGTCTGTCTGTCTGTCTGTCTGTCTGTCTGTCTGTCTGTCTGTCTGTCTGTCTGTCTGTCTGTCTGTCTGTCTGTCTGTCTGTCTGTCTGTCTGTCTGTCTGTCTGTCTGTCTGTCTGTCTGTCTGTCTGTCTGTCTGTCTGTCTGTCTGTCTGTCTGTCTGTCTGTCTGTCTGTCTGTCTGTCTGTCTGTCTGTCTGTCTGTCTGTCTGTCTGTCTGTCTGTCTGTCTGTCTGTCTGTCTGTCTGTCTGTCTGTCTGTCTGTCTGTCTGTCTGTCTGTCTGTCTGTCTGTCTGTCTGTCTGTCTGTCTGTCTGTCTGTCTGTCTGTCTGTCTGTCTGTCTGTCTGTCTGTCTGTCTGTCTGTCTGTCTGTCTGTCTGTCTGTCTGTCTGTCTGTCTGTCTGTCTGTCTGTCTGTCTGTCTGTCTGTCTGTCTGTCTGTCTGTCTGTCTGTCTGTCTGTCTGTCTGTCTGTCTGTCTGTCTGTCTGTCTGTCTGTCTGTCTGTCTGTCTGTCTGTCTGTCTGTCTGTCTGTCTGTCTGTCTGTCTGTCTGTCTGTCTGTCTGTCTGTCTGTCTGTCTGTCTGTCTGTCTGTCTGTCTGTCTGTCTGTCTGTCTGTCTGTCTGTCTGTCTGTCTGTCTGTCTGTCTGTCTGTCTGTCTGTCTGTCTGTCTGTCTGTCTGTCTGTCTGTCTGTCTGTCTGTCTGTCTGTCTGTCTGTCTGTCTGTCTGTCTGTCTGTCTGTCTGTCTGTCTGTCTGTCTGTCTGTCTGTCTGTCTGTCTGTCTGTCTGTCTGTCTGTCTGTCTGTCTGTCTGTCTGTCTGTCTGTCTGTCTGTCTGTCTGTCTGTCTGTCTGTCTGTCTGTCTGTCTGTCTGTCTGTCTGTCTGTCTGTCTGTCTGTCTGTCTGTCTGTCTGTCTGTCTGTCTGTCTGTCTGTCTGTCTGTCTGTCTGTCTGTCTGTCTGTCTGTCTGTCTGTCTGTCTGTCTGTCTGTCTGTCTGTCTGTCTGTCTGTCTGTCTGTCTGTCTGTCTGTCTGTCTGTCTGTCTGTCTGTCTGTCTGTCTGTCTGTCTGTCTGTCTGTCTGTCTGTCTGTCTGTCTGTCTGTCTGTCTGTCTGTCTGTCTGTCTGTCTGTCTGTCTGTCTGTCTGTCTGTCTGTCTGTCTGTCTGTCTGTCTGTCTGTCTGTCTGTCTGTCTGTCTGTCTGTCTGTCTGTCTGTCTGTCTGTCTGTCTGTCTGTCTGTCTGTCTGTCTGTCTGTCTGTCTGTCTGTCTGTCTGTCTGTCTGTCTGTCTGTCTGTCTGTCTGTCTGTCTGTCTGTCTGTCTGTCTGTCTGTCTGTCTGTCTGTCTGTCTGTCTGTCTGTCTGTCTGTCTGTCTGTCTGTCTGTCTGTCTGTCTGTCTGTCTGTCTGTCTGTCTGTCTGTCTGTCTGTCTGTCTGTCTGTCTGTCTGTCTGTCTGTCTGTCTGTCTGTCTGTCTGTCTGTCTGTCTGTCTGTCTGTCTGTCTGTCTGTCTGTCTGTCTGTCTGTCTGTCTGTCTGTCTGTCTGTCTGTCTGTCTGTCTGTCTGTCTGTCTGTCTGTCTGTCTGTCTGTCTGTCTGTCTGTCTGTCTGTCTGTCTGTCTGTCTGTCTGTCTGTCTGTCTGTCTGTCTGTCTGTCTGTCTGTCTGTCTGTCTGTCTGTCTGTCTGTCTGTCTGTCTGTCTGTCTGTCTGTCTGTCTGTCTGTCTGTCTGTCTGTCTGTCTGTCTGTCTGTCTGTCTGTCTGTCTGTCTGTCTGTCTGTCTGTCTGTCTGTCTGTCTGTCTGTCTGTCTGTCTGTCTGTCTGTCTGTCTGTCTGTCTGTCTGTCTGTCTGTCTGTCTGTCTGTCTGTCTGTCTGTCTGTCTGTCTGTCTGTCTGTCTGTCTGTCTGTCTGTCTGTCTGTCTGTCTGTCTGTCTGTCTGTCTGTCTGTCTGTCTGTCTGTCTGTCTGTCTGTCTGTCTGTCTGTCTGTCTGTCTGTCTGTCTGTCTGTCTGTCTGTCTGTCTGTCTGTCTGTCTGTCTGTCTGTCTGTCTGTCTGTCTGTCTGTCTGTCTGTCTGTCTGTCTGTCTGTCTGTCTGTCTGTCTGTCTGTCTGTCTGTCTGTCTGTCTGTCTGTCTGTCTGTCTGTCTGTCTGTCTGTCTGTCTGTCTGTCTGTCTGTCTGTCTGTCTGTCTGTCTGTCTGTCTGTCTGTCTGTCTGTCTGTCTGTCTGTCTGTCTGTCTGTCTGTCTGTCTGTCTGTCTGTCTGTCTGTCTGTCTGTCTGTCTGTCTGTCTGTCTGTCTGTCTGTCTGTCTGTCTGTCTGTCTGTCTGTCTGTCTGTCTGTCTGTCTGTCTGTCTGTCTGTCTGTCTGTCTGTCTGTCTGTCTGTCTGTCTGTCTGTCTGTCTGTCTGTCTGTCTGTCTGTCTGTCTGTCTGTCTGTCTGTCTGTCTGTCTGTCTGTCTGTCTGTCTGTCTGTCTGTCTGTCTGTCTGTCTGTCTGTCTGTCTGTCTGTCTGTCTGTCTGTCTGTCTGTCTGTCTGTCTGTCTGTCTGTCTGTCTGTCTGTCTGTCTGTCTGTCTGTCTGTCTGTCTGTCTGTCTGTCTGTCTGTCTGTCTGTCTGTCTGTCTGTCTGTCTGTCTGTCTGTCTGTCTGTCTGTCTGTCTGTCTGTCTGTCTGTCTGTCTGTCTGTCTGTCTGTCTGTCTGTCTGTCTGTCTGTCTGTCTGTCTGTCTGTCTGTCTGTCTGTCTGTCTGTCTGTCTGTCTGTCTGTCTGTCTGTCTGTCTGTCTGTCTGTCTGTCTGTCTGTCTGTCTGTCTGTCTGTCTGTCTGTCTGTCTGTCTGTCTGTCTGTCTGTCTGTCTGTCTGTCTGTCTGTCTGTCTGTCTGTCTGTCTGTCTGTCTGTCTGTCTGTCTGTCTGTCTGTCTGTCTGTCTGTCTGTCTGTCTGTCTGTCTGTCTGTCTGTCTGTCTGTCTGTCTGTCTGTCTGTCTGTCTGTCTGTCTGTCTGTCTGTCTGTCTGTCTGTCTGTCTGTCTGTCTGTCTGTCTGTCTGTCTGTCTGTCTGTCTGTCTGTCTGTCTGTCTGTCTGTCTGTCTGTCTGTCTGTCTGTCTGTCTGTCTGTCTGTCTGTCTGTCTGTCTGTCTGTCTGTCTGTCTGTCTGTCTGTCTGTCTGTCTGTCTGTCTGTCTGTCTGTCTGTCTGTCTGTCTGTCTGTCTGTCTGTCTGTCTGTCTGTCTGTCTGTCTGTCTGTCTGTCTGTCTGTCTGTCTGTCTGTCTGTCTGTCTGTCTGTCTGTCTGTCTGTCTGTCTGTCTGTCTGTCTGTCTGTCTGTCTGTCTGTCTGTCTGTCTGTCTGTCTGTCTGTCTGTCTGTCTGTCTGTCTGTCTGTCTGTCTGTCTGTCTGTCTGTCTGTCTGTCTGTCTGTCTGTCTGTCTGTCTGTCTGTCTGTCTGTCTGTCTGTCTGTCTGTCTGTCTGTCTGTCTGTCTGTCTGTCTGTCTGTCTGTCTGTCTGTCTGTCTGTCTGTCTGTCTGTCTGTCTGTCTGTCTGTCTGTCTGTCTGTCTGTCTGTCTGTCTGTCTGTCTGTCTGTCTGTCTGTCTGTCTGTCTGTCTGTCTGTCTGTCTGTCTGTCTGTCTGTCTGTCTGTCTGTCTGTCTGTCTGTCTGTCTGTCTGTCTGTCTGTCTGTCTGTCTGTCTGTCTGTCTGTCTGTCTGTCTGTCTGTCTGTCTGTCTGTCTGTCTGTCTGTCTGTCTGTCTGTCTGTCTGTCTGTCTGTCTGTCTGTCTGTCTGTCTGTCTGTCTGTCTGTCTGTCTGTCTGTCTGTCTGTCTGTCTGTCTGTCTGTCTGTCTGTCTGTCTGTCTGTCTGTCTGTCTGTCTGTCTGTCTGTCTGTCTGTCTGTCTGTCTGTCTGTCTGTCTGTCTGTCTGTCTGTCTGTCTGTCTGTCTGTCTGTCTGTCTGTCTGTCTGTCTGTCTGTCTGTCTGTCTGTCTGTCTGTCTGTCTGTCTGTCTGTCTGTCTGTCTGTCTGTCTGTCTGTCTGTCTGTCTGTCTGTCTGTCTGTCTGTCTGTCTGTCTGTCTGTCTGTCTGTCTGTCTGTCTGTCTGTCTGTCTGTCTGTCTGTCTGTCTGTCTGTCTGTCTGTCTGTCTGTCTGTCTGTCTGTCTGTCTGTCTGTCTGTCTGTCTGTCTGTCTGTCTGTCTGTCTGTCTGTCTGTCTGTCTGTCTGTCTGTCTGTCTGTCTGTCTGTCTGTCTGTCTGTCTGTCTGTCTGTCTGTCTGTCTGTCTGTCTGTCTGTCTGTCTGTCTGTCTGTCTGTCTGTCTGTCTGTCTGTCTGTCTGTCTGTCTGTCTGTCTGTCTGTCTGTCTGTCTGTCTGTCTGTCTGTCTGTCTGTCTGTCTGTCTGTCTGTCTGTCTGTCTGTCTGTCTGTCTGTCTGTCTGTCTGTCTGTCTGTCTGTCTGTCTGTCTGTCTGTCTGTCTGTCTGTCTGTCTGTCTGTCTGTCTGTCTGTCTGTCTGTCTGTCTGTCTGTCTGTCTGTCTGTCTGTCTGTCTGTCTGTCTGTCTGTCTGTCTGTCTGTCTGTCTGTCTGTCTGTCTGTCTGTCTGTCTGTCTGTCTGTCTGTCTGTCTGTCTGTCTGTCTGTCTGTCTGTCTGTCTGTCTGTCTGTCTGTCTGTCTGTCTGTCTGTCTGTCTGTCTGTCTGTCTGTCTGTCTGTCTGTCTGTCTGTCTGTCTGTCTGTCTGTCTGTCTGTCTGTCTGTCTGTCTGTCTGTCTGTCTGTCTGTCTGTCTGTCTGTCTGTCTGTCTGTCTGTCTGTCTGTCTGTCTGTCTGTCTGTCTGTCTGTCTGTCTGTCTGTCTGTCTGTCTGTCTGTCTGTCTGTCTGTCTGTCTGTCTGTCTGTCTGTCTGTCTGTCTGTCTGTCTGTCTGTCTGTCTGTCTGTCTGTCTGTCTGTCTGTCTGTCTGTCTGTCTGTCTGTCTGTCTGTCTGTCTGTCTGTCTGTCTGTCTGTCTGTCTGTCTGTCTGTCTGTCTGTCTGTCTGTCTGTCTGTCTGTCTGTCTGTCTGTCTGTCTGTCTGTCTGTCTGTCTGTCTGTCTGTCTGTCTGTCTGTCTGTCTGTCTGTCTGTCTGTCTGTCTGTCTGTCTGTCTGTCTGTCTGTCTGTCTGTCTGTCTGTCTGTCTGTCTGTCTGTCTGTCTGTCTGTCTGTCTGTCTGTCTGTCTGTCTGTCTGTCTGTCTGTCTGTCTGTCTGTCTGTCTGTCTGTCTGTCTGTCTGTCTGTCTGTCTGTCTGTCTGTCTGTCTGTCTGTCTGTCTGTCTGTCTGTCTGTCTGTCTGTCTGTCTGTCTGTCTGTCTGTCTGTCTGTCTGTCTGTCTGTCTGTCTGTCTGTCTGTCTGTCTGTCTGTCTGTCTGTCTGTCTGTCTGTCTGTCTGTCTGTCTGTCTGTCTGTCTGTCTGTCTGTCTGTCTGTCTGTCTGTCTGTCTGTCTGTCTGTCTGTCTGTCTGTCTGTCTGTCTGTCTGTCTGTCTGTCTGTCTGTCTGTCTGTCTGTCTGTCTGTCTGTCTGTCTGTCTGTCTGTCTGTCTGTCTGTCTGTCTGTCTGTCTGTCTGTCTGTCTGTCTGTCTGTCTGTCTGTCTGTCTGTCTGTCTGTCTGTCTGTCTGTCTGTCTGTCTGTCTGTCTGTCTGTCTGTCTGTCTGTCTGTCTGTCTGTCTGTCTGTCTGTCTGTCTGTCTGTCTGTCTGTCTGTCTGTCTGTCTGTCTGTCTGTCTGTCTGTCTGTCTGTCTGTCTGTCTGTCTGTCTGTCTGTCTGTCTGTCTGTCTGTCTGTCTGTCTGTCTGTCTGTCTGTCTGTCTGTCTGTCTGTCTGTCTGTCTGTCTGTCTGTCTGTCTGTCTGTCTGTCTGTCTGTCTGTCTGTCTGTCTGTCTGTCTGTCTGTCTGTCTGTCTGTCTGTCTGTCTGTCTGTCTGTCTGTCTGTCTGTCTGTCTGTCTGTCTGTCTGTCTGTCTGTCTGTCTGTCTGTCTGTCTGTCTGTCTGTCTGTCTGTCTGTCTGTCTGTCTGTCTGTCTGTCTGTCTGTCTGTCTGTCTGTCTGTCTGTCTGTCTGTCTGTCTGTCTGTCTGTCTGTCTGTCTGTCTGTCTGTCTGTCTGTCTGTCTGTCTGTCTGTCTGTCTGTCTGTCTGTCTGTCTGTCTGTCTGTCTGTCTGTCTGTCTGTCTGTCTGTCTGTCTGTCTGTCTGTCTGTCTGTCTGTCTGTCTGTCTGTCTGTCTGTCTGTCTGTCTGTCTGTCTGTCTGTCTGTCTGTCTGTCTGTCTGTCTGTCTGTCTGTCTGTCTGTCTGTCTGTCTGTCTGTCTGTCTGTCTGTCTGTCTGTCTGTCTGTCTGTCTGTCTGTCTGTCTGTCTGTCTGTCTGTCTGTCTGTCTGTCTGTCTGTCTGTCTGTCTGTCTGTCTGTCTGTCTGTCTGTCTGTCTGTCTGTCTGTCTGTCTGTCTGTCTGTCTGTCTGTCTGTCTGTCTGTCTGTCTGTCTGTCTGTCTGTCTGTCTGTCTGTCTGTCTGTCTGTCTGTCTGTCTGTCTGTCTGTCTGTCTGTCTGTCTGTCTGTCTGTCTGTCTGTCTGTCTGTCTGTCTGTCTGTCTGTCTGTCTGTCTGTCTGTCTGTCTGTCTGTCTGTCTGTCTGTCTGTCTGTCTGTCTGTCTGTCTGTCTGTCTGTCTGTCTGTCTGTCTGTCTGTCTGTCTGTCTGTCTGTCTGTCTGTCTGTCTGTCTGTCTGTCTGTCTGTCTGTCTGTCTGTCTGTCTGTCTGTCTGTCTGTCTGTCTGTCTGTCTGTCTGTCTGTCTGTCTGTCTGTCTGTCTGTCTGTCTGTCTGTCTGTCTGTCTGTCTGTCTGTCTGTCTGTCTGTCTGTCTGTCTGTCTGTCTGTCTGTCTGTCTGTCTGTCTGTCTGTCTGTCTGTCTGTCTGTCTGTCTGTCTGTCTGTCTGTCTGTCTGTCTGTCTGTCTGTCTGTCTGTCTGTCTGTCTGTCTGTCTGTCTGTCTGTCTGTCTGTCTGTCTGTCTGTCTGTCTGTCTGTCTGTCTGTCTGTCTGTCTGTCTGTCTGTCTGTCT
>CAWUER010000536.1:0-17061 GCA_963921195.1 Pegoplata infirma
AAAAAAATTAGAAAAAAATATTTAAAATATTAAATTACGCCTTGCCGAATGTATGTACAGCCAAAAAAAAAAAAAAACTTTGTCAAATTACTTGAAAAGTCTCGTAATTCGATTTTACCAATATTTGACAGTTTTCCTTGTTTTTTAACAAACAAATTTGAATCGAAATTTACATTTTTTTTTTTTTGTAAATTTACAATTTTTTTTGTAATTTTACTAATTTCCAAGATAATTTTACAAAAAAAACCTTGTAAATTCACGAGAATTCCTTGTAATTTTAATTACGCCAAAAAACTGTAAATTTACAATTTTATTGTAAAAAAGCTTGTAAAATTACAAAATTATTCGTTAAAAGCTTGTAAAATTACTAGGAATTCTCGTAAAATAGGAGGTAGCAAAAAGTCTAGTAAAATTACGAAACCTCCTTGGAAATTTTATCGTGTCAAAAAATTTTTAAGCTTACAATTTTATTGGTAAAAACCTTGTAAAATTACAAAATTATTGGTTAAAATCTTGTAAAATTACTAAGAGTTTTTGTCAAATAGGAGTTAGCAAAGTTACAAGTTTTTCTTGTAATTTTATAAGGTTTTTTTTTAGTGTAGCTATCAAATTTTCACATTTCACTTCCCAAAAAATTTGCTCGGCCTCCAAAAATTCACACCTTTATCTTCTTACAAGGGAAGTATCTCAACCCTTATGAACCGATTTGCATGAAACGTCAATATATATAAAAGGTTGGGGTGTCTTGACTTATCGTCCATATCGGGGATTTAGAGGTTCAAAAAATGGCAAAAAAATCGATTTTTGGATTTTTCAGCCATTTCTTTTTAAGAAACTATATGATGTTTTTTTTTTGTTTCCCATAGAAAAACTTTTCTATAGAAAAAAAATTTTATTTGTACAAAAAAATTTATATCACAAAATCTTTTTTAAATTTCAACTCATTGAAACTGAAATAAATGTTTAAAAAAAACCGTCAGTTTTTGGAATTTAGAAAAACTGTAAATGCAGTTGCAGTAAACAAGACCTTGAACCATCACTGAGCAATGTTTAAGGATTACCCCACTTTATCCGTAAAAGTTACAGAGGGTTAAAGTTGAAAAATCGATAAAAAATGGCTTGAAATACTCCTTAGTTTTTGCCTTCTTTCGCTTTTTTTTTAAGTTCTCCTTATATTTCAATCTTTTCCGGCATAACACAAAGTCAGTACATATAGGAGATCATTTAAATGTTGGCTTGATAGATGCTTCATCGCTTGGTAAGAAGTTATAAGATGGTTAAGTTTTGAAACCAAAAATTAAGAGTTCTTAAATTTTCGAGGTTTTTTGATCAGGGATTTCGGCCCCCTCTATAAAATGAAAAAAGTTGAACTAGAGTTGGTAGCTGTTGTAATTCTTAACATTTTGGAATTAATCCCGTTAATGTGCCACGAATAGTTAAGGAGTTTCAGCAGATCAAAGTTCGAAAGAAAAAACATAATTTTTTTAAAATACCAGTTTTTCGCGAGGCACATTCGCGGTTTCAATCGAAATTTGGTGGACTCTTGCGTAAACCGAGTTTTTTGTGAGTTTACATAAAAAAATCACTGGCGGGTTTATAAAAAATAAATTGCAAAAATTTTATGACATTTTTGAAAATTGTGCGAAATTTGCAAATCTGTTTCCTATTTTTTTTAGTAGCAATTAATGCATCATGTTAATTTTAATTCACCAAAAGACGTGCCTTAACGAGTAGAACTGATTTGCTTTTTACTTTAAGCCATTCTGAGCGGAAAGCGCGATGATTTTATCTAAACCTGTTTTGATCTGGCACATCCAAGGCTTTACACGAAATCGGATGACATTTTTTTTAAATGAAAGCCCACTTGATGTGTCATCATAAAATCAGAGGCGGGTTAAAAAATTCTGATGATTATAGATTTTTTGGACCATATTAAATTTTCTTATTATAAAAAAGCATCATCGATTTTTTTTAAACTACTGGTATAATGATACGATTTTCCGTGATTTTTTTTTCAGTAATACCAACGCGCATTGCCTAAATATGTTATAAAAAATTGTGAAACTTTTCTTTAACCGCGAATTAATCGCGATTTAAGGTACTTAAATATTTATTTTTTTTAATCGTTTGGTCATTAAAGGGTTAAATTTATATCATATATTTTAGAAGAAATGATATATCCTGGCATGTTTTAATTAAGTTGCAATGTGTATAAAAAAAATCTTTAAAATATTTTTAAGATTTTTAAAACCGCTAAATCTTAAAACCGCCATAACTTTTGACCCCCTTGCGCGATTTAAATGACGCGAACGAATTTCTTATTCTTAAATAGCTTCTAATATTTATGCCAACTTTCATCGATGTGCCATCAAAACAAAAATCACATATTTTTTACCTCAAAATTTAAGTCTTAGACGGAACTCCTCATATATGAAAAGAAAGGTTTTTTTAATACCTATCCAATGGTGGCATAACCTTGTAAAAGTTTGGCTTCGTTTAATAGTTTTTTCATGAACATGTGTAAATTTTGGGGGGTATTTATATGAAGACATAGACCTAAGATGTCCATATGAATACGAAATAATCTTTATTAAATTTAAGTCGACACGTATTTTTGCTCTAGAGGATATTCCTGTTAGTTCGGGAGTTATCGAAATTTTCCCGGAGGTCCAAATTGTTTCATATGGGGACAACGAAATTTTAAAACACTGATATGGCCGATAAACCGAGACACCCCAACCTTAAAATCGTCTCTTTTATATATATTTTAAGATTCAGACAAATCGGCTCATAAGGGTTGAGATCACTCAAAATAATTCTACAGTAAAAGGTTTAGTAAGTGATTTTGTACAAAAATCTACTAATTATTTACTAATTTTAGTATCATCAAAGTACTAAAATTAGTAATTTTTACTGGTTTTCAATAAATTTAGTAAAAAATTTTAGTATTGGTTACTAGTGTCCGACCGAATACACCTTTTTTGGCCGAAGCCGAATATTCGGCCAAATTTTCACTATTCGGCCAAACCGAAGCCGAAGCCGAATATTAAAAAAAAAAAAATATTTATGTAGTAAAAACAAGAAAAAAATAAAAGTCGACTCGGCGGGATACTCAAATGCATGATTTTATTTTAAGCAAAAATTTTTTTTGGACATTTTTGTAAAAAAATATATTTTAGAGTGTAAATTTTTTTCGATCGAAAATTTTTTTTTAATGTAAAAAATGTTTTTAGTTGCAAAAACACTTATTAAAATGTTTTTGTGGCTTACTAATGTGATTCAAAGTTAGTTTAGTATGTTTTTCAACACGTGAGCACAAATATTATACAATTATTCGGTATTCGGCCTATTCGGCCAAAATTGTGGCCGAAGCCGAATAGTGGCCGAATAGTGCTTTTTGGC
Organism: Pegoplata infirma; assembly: GCA_963921195.1. Taxonomy (NCBI): domain Eukaryota; kingdom Metazoa; phylum Arthropoda; class Insecta; order Diptera; family Anthomyiidae; genus Pegoplata; species Pegoplata infirma. The sequence continues at coordinate 3,403 of CAWUER010000536.1, forward strand.
CGAAGCCGAGGCCGAAGCCGAATATTTGGTCGGACACTATTGGTTACCAATTTCTGCACTAGGTCCTTTTGAACTTAAATTTAGTTAAATTTTTAGTATTAAATACCCACGTTTTTTTTTTTGGGTGTACTTCCCTTGTTAGTATCTTTTATAAACAGTTTACAACTATAAATAAACTTCTCAATACAAAATCTTTTAAATCAACATTTTTACAATTTCATATACTAAAAAAGATTATCCAGTCACACACACACAAAAGTGCTACAATAACATTTACAGAATTAAAGAAACCTTAAGAAAATAAACAATCATCATTCAACAAAACTGAAACCATAGCAAAATACTTTTAAATAACGATAAAAATCTACAAAAAAAAAATTCAAGAATTGATTTCAACATAAAAGATTGAAATAAATTTATGCAAATAAAGAAGAAAATCTACATATCAAAAACACACAAAAATTTTGCAACTTAAAACAAAAAAAAAAAAAAAAAAACAAAAATAGATAGAGTACAAATTTTCAGTGCTTATTATTTTAACCTATAAAAATATTATTACTCTGGCAAAATCGAGTAGATAAAAATTTAAAAATAAAACAGTTTTTTGCAGACAGATTACATACATATTAAGTAATCTATTTCCTTTAATAAATTTTCATTTAGTAATATGCACAATTTAATTACACATTGCACAGTAGTGAAATTTGAGGTTTAGTGAATAAATTTACAATAGCAATTTTTTACCCTTGCAAAGTGCGAAATACAAAATTTTTTACAACAAACTCATGATATGAAATTAAACACAACATTTTTTGGTGTGTGTTTGTAGTTGAGCCCCCGTAACACGAATTATTTGCGATTCACTCGTCATCGGAAGTAAAATTTATTTTAACTCGCGTGAACGAGAGTGCGCGTGATTAGAAAAATAAAAATATCAAAAAATTTCTGAAAATCGGTCGAGCTGTTTTCGAGATATTGCCATTTGAAATTTATCAAACAATTGAAAGAAATCGCGGTTTTTTCCTATATTCAAGAAATTAAAAACTAAAATTCTAAATATTGTTTTTCCAGAGAATTTTTTTAAGATTGAGACAGGCTTTCATTTAAACTTAATTTTAAATTTAACCGTTTTGACCTATGGCGCCCTTCGATCAAAGTTTCGAGTTTTTGTAAAAAAAAATCTACAAAAACAAAAATTTTATTAAAGATCACTACGGGTTTTAATGATTGGATTTGGCATAAATTATATAAGACTATTTTTTATTTTTGTTATTGTATTACTGTATAATCGAAGAGTACAAACATTTTCAAAAATGAGACTTAAATTTTAAAACTTAAAAATCGCATACTAGAGCGCTTTTAAGAATTTTTTTTTTAAAAAGTACGTAAAAAAACAAAAATTTTGAAAAAAAAAAATTGCAATTTGGACCTTTATTGAAGAAGTTATGATTAAAAGAAGTTTGTGTAAAGGAACAAGTTACCAATTTTTAAAAATTCGATATCTTTTAAACGGGTGATCAAAAAAATCTGAAAATTTACCACGAAGGAGTTTTCGAAGGGTACTAAAAACTGTAAACAAATTGGGAAAATCTAAAAAAAAAATTTTCAAAGTGTCCGATTTGACATGGAATGCCCCATATATTATTGATCCATGATCGGTTCTAAGACATTCATTGAATGTCCGTCTGTCCGTCCGTCTGTCTGTTGATGGCACGATGCAGTCCAAAATAAAACAGCTAGCCTCCTGAAATTTGGCACGAATATGTTTTATGGTCCCAGGCAGGTTAAGTTCGTAAATGGGCAAAATTGGAATAGGGGGAAAAAAGTTTCCCTTGAGTAACTAAACCAACCTCTGAAAACACGATTTTTTACGTGTTTTTTTTTTATATTTTTGTTAAACAAAATAAACAAATTTATGAAAGAAGAACTTCAGAGTACGGCACTAGGACCGGGGGGACTAAAAAATTTGTTTTCTTTTTGCCCGCCCCCCTTTTTAGGGCGTGGATATAAAAAATAGTTTAAATAATGATAAAATTGTATTACTTTAGTGCAAAAAGCATAACAAATAAATTAGTAAACATTTTTCGAGAGGGAGAGGTGTCCACACTGCCACGCCGAAGACCCTCCCAAAAAAATACGCCCCTGAATTTTTTTTTTTTACATGTTGGAGGGTATAAAAGATTCGGCACAGCCGAATTTAACACTATTGTTTTTAATTGGGAGTGGTCGCACATTTTACCCATCTAGGTTCTAGCGTATCCAAATCTTTTTACTTACTACCCAACCCTTATTCCACATATAATACTAAAATTTTTCCCCATTTCATACCACTGTGCATGATTTACAACTAGCTCACCTATGAAGGGAAAAATATCACAAGTTTTTATGTTTAGGATGATGTTGAAAATAATTATGAATTTGCAGTACACAAAAAACATAAGAAACAAAAAAATACGTGTGTTTAAGTGAACCATAGATGGGAATTTTTCATTACCATTGAAATTTATTTACCATTGGTTGATATCAATGGTAATGAAAAAATTTTCATTACCATTTAATGGTAATTAAATTTTTTTAATTGAAAAAATAATTACTAATGGTAATGAAATGCACCAATTGTTGAAAAACACCAATTATAATTGGTTTCAAAACCATTGGTTTGCACATTTTAGTTTTTTTGAAAAGTTAAAAATTTAAACATCAAAGTATGTTTTTCAAAAAAAAATATGAATATGTTAAAGACAACAAGTAGAAAAGTCTAATTCGACTTTGCCGAAGCTATGAATACCCTCCACAATGCATTTTTTTTTTAAAGGGTAGTACATTTTTTAACGTGAAAAAATTAACAATTTTGATTAGAAATATTTTATTTTGAGTAAAAAACTCTTTTTTTGCCTTTTTTTTTTTTTTAAAAAAAAAGAAAAATTACAAATTTTTTTTGGAGTTTAATGTTTTTTTTACTGTAAAAATATTTCTGAATGAATGCACGTACGTATGTACACAAAATATTGTCATTTTTGTAAAAAAAATAAAAACTAAATTTTTTTGTGTAATTTTTTTTTTGAGGGTAAATTTTTTTTTTGAGTGTAAAATATTTTATTTTGAGTAAAAAACTCTTTTTTTGCCTTTTTTTTTAAAAAAAAGAAAAATTACTATTTTTTTTTGAGTGTAAAATTTTTTTCGAGTGTAATGTTTTTTTTACTGTAAAAATATTTCTGAGTAAATGCACGTACGTACGTACACAAAATATTGTCATTTTTGTAAAAAAAGAAACTAAATTTTTTTTGTGTAATTTTTTTTTGAGTGTAAATTTTTTTTTGAGTGTAAAATTTTTTTTGAGTGTAAAATTTTTTTCGAGTGTAATTTTTAAGTTACCAATGCTTTTAGAACTAAACAAACTTAAAAAGCATTGCTTTAAAATTAAACAAGTTGAAAAGCATTGTTTAGTTACCACCAATGCTTTTCAAACTTGTTAAAACACGTGGCATTTTAGATGCAACTAATTTGAAATTCTGGGTTTTGCTTATAACTTTTGAACCACTGGACCGCTTGAGCTCAAATTTAATACCAAACAGACCCGGGGAACGGCAAAGATACATGACAAGCTTCAGTAGTCTCATTATTGTCTTTCGAAAGTTATCGTGTTTTTTATCTCGTAAATTCGCGAAACACCCTTGCCGAAATTTACTCTTTTGCTCATAACTTTTGAACCACTGGACCGATTTGGCTGGATTGCAATACCAACCTGACCAGGTAAATGACAAACATATATGCCAAACTTCAGTAGCCTCTGTAAAGTCGTTCAAAAGTTAGCGTGTTCTACGGACAGACAGACAGACGGACGGACGGACGGACGGACATCGCTAGATCGACTTAAAATCGATCGAGGATCATAAATATATATACTTTATGGGGTCCTAGACCAATATTTCGAGGTGTTACAAACGGAATGACAAACTTATATATACCCTCTATCACTAGAGTGGAGGGTATAAAAAACAAAATGCAAATAAAAATTTCAAATATTGTGTTATACAAAGGCAATCAACGTGTATTTGGTTTATAAAATGTGAAAAACTAAAACACCATATAACAAAAAACAACAGATATTTCCAAATATTTACGATTTTGACAATATTGTGACGACTTTTACTAATGGTAATTATTTTTTTTAAGTGATGCCATACCAATGGTAATTATTTTTTTTAATTTTCATTAGTAATTAAATTGATTAGTAATTTAATTGGTACAATTGAAACAACCAATGGTAATGAAAAAATTTTATTACCATTGACATCAATTAAATGGTAATTAAACCATCAATTAATTGGTCCCTTTAATTAATTAGTCCCATCTATGAAGTGAACATATTGAGATTTATACCGTACACAGAAAGAATTGATAACGAATTTCAATCACGAAAATTGCGGTTTCAATTAGGGCTATCAAACGGGATCGGTTTTTTAAATCCCGGGATTCGGGATTTGAAAATCGAAATCCCGGGATCCCGGGATTTTTCGGGATCACGGGATTTTTCGGGATCCCGGGATTTTCGGGATTCCGGGATTTTTTGAGATTAAATTTCTTTGATTATAAAAGTAAAAAAAATAGTAGACTCTTTATGTTTCAATTTTATTGTGCATATTAAGGGGGCTACTGTGGGTTAGTTGGTAGCATGCTAGCCTATTAAGCAGTAAGTTGTGGGTTTGATTCCCACGAAACTCCTTGGGTCGATTTCGCTATAACGGAATTATTAAAAAAAAATATTTCTAATTATTCTGATTGTTATTTAAATGCAATTTAAAAATTAAGTATACGCCACTTATTCAGTTTTCAAGTAGTTATTATTATTAAATATTTATCAAGGAACTAAAAAATCCTTGAGGGGTTTGTTATGGAAAATGACAACATTTATTTGCTTTAAGTTTCATCCCATTCCGATTTTGGTTCTTGCTGTATAATTTTAAAACTAATTTAAAGAAAATTTAAAATAATAAAAACATTTAGGCTGGATTACAAAATGCTCCGTTAAAAAATAACTCTCCGTTAAATTTAACTTTTTCATACAAATTTTGACATAAGGCTCCGTTAAATCGGCAGTTAGCAGCTAACTTTTCATTGAGTAATCCGCCCTTAAAGGAGAAAAGTAATAATATAAAAAAGTTTTTCTTCCAATTTTGAACGTTCGGGAACATTTTTATTCTCCTACGCCTAAAACTTATGTGATACAAATTTGAGGCCAATCGGATTAAATTTCCCCGTGGCGCCCTTCGATCAAAGTTTCTGTTTTTTAGAAAATTTTCGCCAAAACCTGCAAACTTTGGTCAAAGTGGCTTAATGGTTAGTGCGTTAGACTATTATTCAGTAAGCCTGGGTAGAATTCTCAGCTCAGCCAAATTCGTAGCCAGCTACCTTATAAATTAAAAAAAAAAATTAGTTTTAATTTGTTTCTGTAAATGTAACAATAATTGAACAAATTTGTATTTTTAAAAATAAATTCTAATACATTTTTAATATTTCAAAAATCCCGGGATTCGAGCTTAAAAATCCCAGGATTCGGGATTCATTTTATGACCAAAATCCCGGGATTTCGGGATTGACAGCCCTAGTTTCAATAAATTTGTTGGTTGAAAACCCTCTGATGAAGAAAATTGGTACCAATCACCAAATTAATAAATGATTAATTAAATATTTCCAATCAAACATTTTTTGATTTTGATCACAAATGTGATCATTTTTTTTTTTTTTGAAGTCAATCAAAATAATGATTGATTCAACAAATAAATTGTAAAATTATGACAAAATTATAAAGAAATGCTTATTTTTGGCTTTCTAAAATGTTTCCAACAATAAAAAAAGGGAAACCTGATTATTTTGTGTATTTTTTTAACCCTTTCACTACCGACTTTTTTTGGGTAGGAATTTCTTGATTAAAATTTGTGTAAATGTAGATCTATGCTAAGTAAAAACTTTTTATTGATTTCGTTAGTCTACTGTGCCCTCTAGCGGAGATATATCCAACCAAAATTAAAGCTTTCTCACGCAATATCCCCGAACGAGTGAACATTTTTCCAAAATTCGAATTTTGTATTTTTTGTATCGAAAATATCTAACAAATCCGCTTGTACGCCTATTATTCGATTTTTTAAGAATTTTTTAAAGTCTATTTTGTTTTGCAATTTTTTTACGTTATTTGAAAAATTTCCATTTTGCCAACAAATATTACGAGTAGAGCCCACCGGATTGCATTTTTTTTTTGCCGATTACATCTATCGCAAAATTAACCATTCAATGATCAATCCTATCCAAACAAAGCACAAAAATTAAAGTGAAAAAAAATTCCAGTATTTTGAAAAATTGTAATTCGACAGTAAAAAAAAAAAAATAACAAAAATGTTGATCAAAACAATAATTGATTAATTTAAATTTTGTTAATGAATTGATTTAATTGAACATTTTTTGCCAATAATTTTTTGTGTGTAGATGTTGTTGGGTTCTTCAATTGATGTTAAGCCATTTTAATGGCAATTGTGTGGGTTATGTAGCAAATTGTGGTTTTTCATTTAATTTAATTTTTTCCTCTCTACTTCCAACATATTGCAGATGAAGATTATGCTGAAGTTTTTTATAATTTTTTTTTTTGTTATTTAATTTTCATAATTTATTAATAAAAATTGTTGTTTTATATGTTGTGCATGTATTTTCACACCATATGCTTAATCATAGTTTTTATATAAAGGCATTTATAGTTAAATTGCTGTGCGTTCCAAAACACATAATGTTGCACTTTTATGGTTGTCATAATTGGAAAAACAAATTTGTTAATGGAATTTATTATCGGGTTAAGTAAGGACACACTAAAGACTTGATTAACAAGATTGTTTTTTTTTTTGATGGTTCACATAAAAATAATGTGGACCTAATAATGATATATAAAATGGGGCTTCAGTTGATTACACACAGACCGAATGAACTGATCACTCATATAAGAAATACAGTTGTTACAACTGCAAATATTCCAACCACAATTTTGGGATTATTGAAGAGATTGATACAAACTCAGATATTAGTTGGATAAGACATGCAGTTGTCGCAAATGAAAACATTGCAACCTACACTTATTCGAAATGTGGGGACAAGCGCCAAACTTAAATTCGAAAATACATTAGCTATAACCGGTATGACTTTCGCTGAAATCGGTAAGTACCTACCTACTAGAGATGCGCGCGTGACACGAATTTTTCGTGATACACGCGTGAATCACGCGTGATCGTGACTTAAATTTATTTTTACTGACGTGATCGTAATTGCGCGTGATAAGCAAAAATAATTTCGTGCGTGAGTAATTTTTTTCTCGTGAATTTGTGCTGTGTGAAACAGAAAACAAGTAAAAAATCGTCATCGTATTGAATATAGAGGGTAATTAATACCAATTTGTGATTTAAATAAATGTTTATTATTGTTTTCAGGCATTCAAATTATTTCTGTGCAAGAACTCGATAAAAGTAAAATGATTTTTTTTTATTTTAATTTTGTGAGTCTTCGTGAGCGTGATTATTGCGTGAGCGTGAGAAAAATTTTAGTTACTCACGTGAGCGTGTGTGAACGTGAGCAAAAAAAAAATTTCGTTCATGAGCAATATTTTTGTTTCGTGAGCATGCGTGAGTCAAAATTCACTCACGCGCCCATCTCTACTACCTACTGAATAGTCGGGTGGAGCAAATATAGCTTTTTTCGAATTTCGAAAACGTCGGGGTCGTGAAAGTTGCCTTTTGGGGTCGGTATTGACCCACAAAAATATTGGACCAGTAGGGCAATGGCTTTGGGCGGTTAAAAAAGCGCTTTTTTGCAATATTGACTTTTGGCCAGTTTTATCCATTTTTGTACTCGGAAACCGTAAGTCGAAGGAAAAAACTTATAAAAACAATATTGTCAATAAAATTATGAATATTTGAAATTTAGAAAACAAAATTTTTTTTCAAAAAAAATTTTGAAAACAATTGCTGTGTTTTTCAAAAAGTGGATTTATTTTCAGATTAATCTTATTTTGTTTAAAATAAATATTTTAACATGCCAAAACAAATTTGAAATATTTTTTTTTTTCCGTAATCTATGATAAATTAGCAATTATAATCCGAAAACATGATAAAAAAATTTGGAAAATTAAAAAAAGTTATAAATAAATCAAAATTAATCCAATTAAATTTTAGGATTTAATAAGTCCACTTTGGATTAATTTTTATTTATTTATAATTTCTTTCATTTTCCGAATTCTTTTATCATTTTTTCGGATTATAATTGCTATTTTATCGTAGATTACGGAAAAAAATATTGCAAATTTGTTTTTGCATGTTAAAATATTTATTTTAAACTAAATATGATTAATCCGAAAATAAATCCACTTATTGAAAAACACAGCAAATATTTAAATGACCTTTTTTCCTAACAAGGACACCATGATTTCCAAAAACAAAACTTTATATTAAGGTCTTGAATGTCCTTTTAACGTTGTTAAAATTTCAGAGAAGTGTTTTTTTCGTATTGTTGAATAATAAATTTTCAAAGTTTGTTAGAGAGCTTCAAAATTTTTGCAAAAAGTAAAAAATTTAGCTTATTACAAACTTTGCAAATTTATTGCTCGATAACACGAAAAAACACCTTGTAATTTTCGCAGTGTTAAAAGGACACTCTAAACTTTAATAGAAAATCTTGGTTTTCCATGTTGTCCTTGCCAGGAAAAAGGGACATTCCAATATTGGTTTTAAAAATGTTTGTTAAAATTTTTTTGAATTTTTTTTTTGTTTATAAATTTTAAATCTCCAAAATTTTTCAACAATATTGTCACATATAGGTTTTTCGTACAACTTCGGTTTCCGAGAAAAAAAAAACACAAAAAACAGGCTACACTCAAAAAAAAAAGAATTAACTTAAACTTCGGAAAAATTTTCTTAAAAATAGTTTATAAATTTTCCCACAATTTAGTTAAATTTAACTCAAATTTGGAAAATTTTCCCAACTTTTAGAAAAAAAAATTTAGTTCATGGACTGTTAAATAGGCCATAATTTTCCTTAAATGTAATTCCCTAATACATGGAAGAAAGTCTTACCGCCAAAGAAATTTTCCCTAAATAACTTAAAAAAAATCTTTATTTTTAGACATTTTTCTATGTGTTAGGAAAAAAATAATATTTTAATCACAATACAGGCCTTGGTTTTGGCGTGTTTTCCCATAGTCTGGGAAAAAACGTTAAAGACAAAGTCTTTGTTGTGATTTAACTTTATAAACTAATAAAATTTATTACTTGACTATAAGAAACAAACGTTTTTTTTTTTTATATTTATAATAAAAAATGTACCTAACGAGAATTCTGGGTGTATGCATATCGAGGGCCTATATTCAAAACCCTCTATCTAAAAAAACACAACTTTTCAGGAGAGCCAAAAAACTGTTTATTTCGCGTGTTGTTAGAGTAATTAAAATTCGATATTCTACAATATTCTTTTAAATCAACTACTGAATCTCACATATGATTCGTTTTTAAAATTTTGCACTATTGGGGATTTTAGAGCATAGATAGAGGGTTTTGTTTCTCAAAAATATTAAGTACATGAATGAAAATGATCAGATAGAGGGTTTTGCATTTTAATAAAAATGAATTATTATGATTTCATTTACGACATCGGTAAATTTTTAACGTAATTTATTAATGATAACGGCTTATAAATAATTTCGAAATCGCGGTTTTGGTCCACAGGTGCGGATTTTTAAGACCAAATTTTTTTTTTTACCGAATTCGTCTCAAAAGTTGACAAACTGTTAAGTATGTTTTGTAAAAAATAGTAAAAAAATTAAAAACGCGATTTTGGTCCACAGATGCTGATCAGCATCGGGATTTTTAAGATTAAAATTTTTGTTTCATAATGTACACAAGACATCCAAATTTTGAGCCATATTTTTCAAAAAAGTCAAACAACAATTTTCAGAAAAAATTAGCATCAGTGGACCAAAATCGTGGTTCTGGAATTTTGTTAACAAATTCATGTGCAGCATGCAAAAATTAGTATGAAAACATATAATGCATGATGAAATTATTCTAAAAAAGTATTTATAAATTAATTATTTGAAAAGATAGAGGGTTTTGCATTCAGAAAAGTTAATTGTGTAAGAGATAGAGAAAATCAAAATCGCAAATAAAAAAGCAAAAAAAAAGTTTTTTGTTCTAAAAATTACACCATAGATGAGGGCCGTTTTACTGAAAATTTTGCCATCAAAAAGTCATTTTCGTGAAAATGGAAGATAGAGGGTTTTGAATATAGGCCCTCGATATGCTATTCTATAAATAAACCAAAAAAAATAATGAAATTAACTAATTTTTAGGAAAAATGTCCTCATCAGAAATGTTTTTTTAAGTAAAAAATGGGAAATTTTTTCCCACTTTCTAGTTCAAATTGGTCCTTATTTTTAAGAAAAATATGGACTAAAAAGTAGGAGTACATGGCAATGAAGCTAAATCATTATCAATTGTACTTGGATTTAAATAATTTGCCCATTTTTTAGTTAGTTTTTTTTTCTGAGTGTAGAGTAGGGTTTCTATTCGGGAAAAATTTCCCGGGAATTCCCGGGAAATATTTTTCTAAAAATCCCGGGATTTTGTCTTCGGGAAATTTCGGGAATTCGTCGCTAATTTTTTTAAGAAAAATATATTTAATTTACACATTTTAAACACAATTTCAAATAATTTTTTAAAAATTACATTAAAATTTTGAAAAAAATTTAATTTTTAAAGAAAAACTAGTAAGGAAATGCTTCAGTTTGCATATTATTTAGGCCTTATAATTATTTTTCTTTTATCGATTGCGTGTCAAAATACGTAATGAAATTTAGTATTTCATATTCAGATCATCAATTGTTATAGTGCAAAAAACATTTCAATACTTTCAAAATTATATAACAAACCTGCTTTTCAGCTTAAAATTTTATATATGAAGTAAAATGTCTGATATCCACAGTATATTGGTGTTGTCATTTTGGCAAGGATGCTTTAAAGCGATTATTTTAATAATTTGAAAGTTTAATGAAATATATCTTCAAAATATTATCCTACTGCTTCTTACGGTTGGTGTAGTCAAAATTGGAAAAAATTTCCAAAAAGTTGTTCCAAACACATTTGTTGTAAAATTTTAAATCGGATAAGTTATACTTATTTTCCGAATTGTGAAAAATTTTGTATGAAGTGAAAATACGTCTATGCAAATACTACAACTGTGATAAAAAAAATTAGATTTTATGAACTTTCAACGTATATTTTTGAGGTTAATAAAACTACTTTACAAAAGATGACATCTAAAACGCGTTTAAATTAAAAAATACGACCATAATTTGTAATATAATAATTTTTATATGATAACTTTCAAAATTTGTTTTAATCAAAAAATTCCCGGGAATTCCGGGAATTCCCGGGAATACGATTTTTTTTAAACGCTTTCCCGGGAATTGAAAAAGTCCGGGAATTTAGAAACCCTAGTGTAGAGCCAAATATTTGATTTTTTACAAATTTTTGCAAAAAATCAATTATTGGGATCTCCAACAAACTCTGAAAATTGATTGCTCGACATTTAAATATTGTTTTCCAAATTTTTTGTAGAAATTTGATTAAAAAAAAAATATATATATGGTTTTTAATCGTTTATGAAGCTCTATCAAATAACCAAAAATTAAGAAAATCGGTGATCCGCCAGTTAAATTTCCCATGGATTTGCTCATACTCCAGTATCTGTTTATATTTTCTGAAAGGGCAGTAAATTTTTTCTTCAAGAATTAATTACCAATACCAATATTTTTTTTTAGTTTCTCCCCGTCAATCAAGTTACAAGTGTTTTTAATGTTCATATGTTTGTATTTAAGTTTTTTGTTTTATATTTTTTTCATACGAATATGTTCGCAAAGGAAGTGTTAATTTGTGAAGGCGTTGAAGCATAAAATTGTGATCAAATTGAAATGATAATTTATTTGTGTACACTCTTTTTGGTGAAAAAAATCAATAAAAACTTCATATAAAACATTAAGTGAAAGTTTAATGATAATAAATTAAAGGAGATTATCATAAATATGTGAAATTAATATCACTGTATGAATAATTTATTTTGCAATGTCACATGTGTGTTGTAAAGTAAAAGTGCTTTTGTAACATTTAAGATCGTATCGATATTAAATCATGAAAAATCATGATCCATGCGTTAAAAAAACACTAGTAAATTTTTTTTACTTAAAAGTGTATAGCTCTTCAAAATACACCACTTTTTCAATTTTTTTAGATTCGAAAATATGAAAATCGCGAGTTTTTGGAATTTAATTAAACTGTAAATGGAAATGTCTAAATAACTCCACAAAGTGTTTTACAATGGAATGAAAAGAATTTCTTTACCAGTTTGCTGCTAATAACACAAATATTTTTGAACGGTACACTCAAAAAATAGTTGTGCTAATATAGGTATGGGCCATTGGGCATTAGAGTGCCCAGAAAATTTTTTTATATTTTTTTTTTTTAATGAAAAAAAAAAATCGGGTTTTTTGAGGATTTTTAAAATAAAATCTTAAGGTCGAGCTCGAAATCTAAGAATTTACGATTTTGAAATTATTTAAATTGTTTAAATGCTTTAAATTGGTGAAGTAAAAATAATTTCATCAAGAAGGAGACTTACGCTAAAATATGTATCGCCTATTCCATAAGATATTGCCCATTCCATGAGATATAGTATATCCCATTCTTTAATAAATTTTACATAATGCCATGAAATATTGCATGAAAACACCATTAGTAATTGAAGATAGGTTGTTGGTATGTTCAGAAAATATGTTGGGAGGTAAAAGTTAAGGGGGGTCGGCCTTGCCCGTGAGGGCGGTTAGAGCGGATTTAGTAAAACAAAGTTACCCTAGTAAAAAAGTTTTGATATAATGATATATAATTTGATACAGTTATATTAAATTATATATGAATTTTTATATGTTCAGATCTTATTTTATCCAAGATTTGTTGTTTTCTTATCTGAGGTTATACATAAATATATCTGACTTTATGTAATTATATAAATCTATATTAATTTATGTAAAATAAGATCATATGGATTTAATTGGATGTGTCTAAAATAATACATTTAGATCAATGGTGCGCACACACATACTATAACTTTTATGCTTGTGTGGGTAGTAGTAAGCGAAAAGTCAACAAATTTGCTCAAGCAACATAATTTTTTAGTGTACGTGTGTCGACAGCGCACAAGCAGCATTTTTTAGCCCATTCCCGCGGGAATAGGAATTACAAAAATGCCCATCACTGATTTAGACCAATATCTGATCTAAAGTTTGCAAATAATCGAGATATTTCATAATCGCGATTACGATTAAAAATATAGCCGTTAATCGCGATTATCGATTAATCGAGTTTTTTGAATAAGTATAATTGCAATAGTTTATTTAAAAAAAAGCTCTTTTAAAATTTACATTTCTGAATACATAAATAAATATTTTATGCAATAAAATTATATTTCCACACCAAATGTCCTGCGAAAAAAACATGTCTCATGAATGTCTGAATAGGTGGTATGGATAGTCCTACATGAAACTAAGAAAATTGCGTTTTGGGATTTTAAAACTGAGCT
>CAWUER010000537.1:0-65000 GCA_963921195.1 Pegoplata infirma
ATTCTCAGATTCTAAGACATTTTTTGTATAGAAAAAGAATTTCTTTACGAAAAACGTCTCTAAATTCTAAATTTTTAATGTAGGAAAAATTTCTTCTATTGAAAAATTTTGAGACTAATTGTAAGTCTTTTCCATGAGACAAATGTGTTAGAATCTGAGACTTTTGCTATTTATGTAAAATTTCCTTTTTAAAAAATTAAAAAAATTATCTAAACGGCAATATGATCATCTAAAACAAAGCTCCTTTTAAAGAGGGTTCCTTTACACAGGAATCAGTATGCATATGCAAAAGGTAAATCTACTGATTCGGCTTTACATCATCTGGTGACAGTTATAGAAAAAGCCCATAAGGACAAGGAAATAGCTCTTTGTGCCTTTCTGGATATTGAGGGAGCTTTTGATAATACTGGTTATGACTCCATTGAATCTGCACTTCGGTGAGGAGGTGTAGATCAGGGTACATGTAGATGGATTAAGAACATGCTAGAGAGCAGGGAAATAACCGCATCTATGGGTTGCACTCGAATCACAGTGAATGCCGTTAAAGGCTGTCCTCAGGGCGGCGTCCTATCTCCACTACTTTTGTCCTTGGTGATAGATGACTCGCTTCAGAGGCTAGATAATATGGGTTATCAGGCAATAGGTTACGCGGACGATTTAGTAGTCATAGTAACTGGTAAATTCGATAATATCATCTCGGATATTATGTGCAACGCTCTACGTTTGGTAATGGGCTGGTGCACTGAACAGGGTCTTTCCATTAACCCTAACAAGACTATTATAGTCCCGTTTACTATACGTTAGTAGATTTACTAATTTTTTTTTGCTAATGCTAGTTAGCTAACTTTTAGCAAATTTTTAGTTGAGATTAGCATGTTAGCAAAAAATTCTTGTAAACTTCATTTAGCACATTAGCAATTTTAAAAAAACTTTGAACTAATTTCTTTTGCTAAATTTGAAATTGAGTTGACAACATTTTTACAAGATTTTTTGCTAACATTAGCAAAAATAAATGGTAAATTTTTTTTTATTTTCCGAAAACTTAAAATGGCGCTATCTCGGAAACTAAGCCAGATAGAGCAAAATGGAGGGCATTTTTGGTTCTTAGAATCTCCATACTTTCGCGGGTCCTCTTCACATGTGTGGACCCTAATGGGACCTAACTTTGGATCCAAAAAAGTTAGCATTCCCGAAAATTTTAAAATGCTCAAAATTCGGTAAATACTTATTGCCGACACAACAAAAAGTCCAAAAGAATTTTTGTAGCTCTCAACACGTAGAACAAGACCGCAAAATAACCAAAAGCTCTCCGAGTAATATTTTTGAAGTTATCGAGTTTTTTAATTCTCAAGACCCCAGTGATCCAATAAAATCACGTATCTCAAAAACTAAGCAAGGTAGAGCGAAACAGACACAAATTTTGGATCAAAAACTATGACGATTTTTAAGGAACCCAACTAGGTCTAGGCCCATCGGGGTCTGGACCTATTGGGACCCAATGGGGTCCTCAAATGTGTATGAACTAAGTTGAAATAAAAATTATTTCAGTTAACTAATTTATAGCAAAACGGTTTTGATAACTTTACCGAAAAAATTGTAGGTTCAAAATCAGCAAATTTTCTTGTAGATTTACAAGCTTTTTTTTTTTGCTAACTTTACAGTTTTTTTTTTGAGTGTAGGAGAAGAAATCTCAATTTAGGTATAATTTCCGTAGGGAATACTATTATCCAACTCTCTAAGGAGGTTAAATATCTGGGAGTTATCTTGGATACGAAACTTACTTGGAATTCACATTTAGACGGCACTATCAGAAAGGCTATTGCGGCATTATGGGCAGCGAATAGGATTGGTGGTAGGACCTGGGGATTGAGACCGATCATGACGTACGCTGCCATAGTCTGGTGGCCGAAGACTATGCAGGGAGATGCCATCGTAAGACTAGCCAAGGTACAGCGTCTGGCCTGCACTCTAATCACTGGTGCTATGAGAACCTGCCCAACTTTGGCCCAAGAAGCCATTTTGGGTCTCACACCTCTCGACATATTTATTAGATCTACGGAAACTATGGCTGCGCGTAGAATGAATATCGATTACTCTGACCCTCGCAACTTGAGCGGTCACTCCAATATTCTTTCTTCAATAGGAATTAGGGAAAACCTGGATATGCCGACGGATAGAATAAACACTGTGCTTCGCTTTGGAAGGAAATTTGAGATCGTGATACCGAGTAGACCAGAGTGGGATGAAGGTGGTCCATATGTGGATACTAGAAGCCTAAACTGGTATACTGACGGATCAAAAATGTCCTCTGGAGTTGGCGCTGGTGTCTACGGTCCAAACACGCGGATCTCCGAACCAATGGGTAGGTGGCCTACAGTTTTTCAGGCTGAAATTCAGGCTATTACAATATGCGCTAGAGTTAATATTGCAAAGGGTATGAAGGGTACTTATATTTCAATCTTCTCTGATAGCCAGGCAGCACTTCAAGCGCTGTCTTCTTGGGAATTTAAATCCAAAATGACACTGGAATGTTTTGATACCCTTCAGCAGCTGGCCGGGAGAAACAAAATTATTCTATTTTGGATCCCTGGTCATAGAGGTTTTGAGGGTAATGAGATAGCGGATGAGCTTGCTAGAAATGCCTCCGCTACTCCTATGACCGGACCCGAACCCTATTGTGGGGTAAACTGGTCCACCTTCTCGAACATGATTAGGGGTTTGGAAAGAACCGACTTCTTAAACTTGTGGGAAAATTCAGGAGGTCTACGACAATCCAAAGCACTAATCGCTCCATTATCATATGGAAGTATACTTAATCACACCAAAAGTGACATTAGGTTACTGACAGGTTTTCTCACCGGGCATTATAAGGTAAATTATCACTTGCATAATTTAAACCTTTGTGCATCGTCTTTGTGTCGACTTTGTCTTGAGGAAGTTGAGACAATGCAACACATATTATGTGAATGCATCGCAATATGTAGGATCAGAAGACTGTTCTTAGACAAGGAATTGCTTAATTCTGAGGATATAAGGCTAGCTTCTCCATCCTCTGTAATAATGTTCATTAGGAACATTGAACAGAGTTTGAATTAGATTAATGGAAAAAAAAAGAAAAGACCCATAAGGGTCGCAGTGCCGGCCGTTAGGGCTAGATCACCCCTTGAATAAAAAAAAAAAAAAGAGGGTTCTGATTTTTTGATTGAAAAATCGGCTGCAGTTTTTCGGCAAAAACTAAATTTTATGATTCTAAATTTTATGATTTTATAGATTTCCGGTCACTTTTGGTGCAAAGAAAAAAGGATCCCTGCTTTTGCTTGTCCATCAATGGTAAATTGATTTTTTTTTTGTTTTTGTATTTGAAGAAAAAAAGTTTGCCCCCCCAAACTCAAAAGCTGTAAACTAATGAGCTGTTGGGAAAATTGTGGGAGCAGGAATTTTTGCAAAATTTGATTAGCTTTAATTTGGCTTTTATCGCGAGTAGATCGGAGGTACAAAACTCATGATATAAGGAAAATATTGAAAAAACACGAATTTGGAAGGAATAATTTCGTTATTGAGACGTTTCTAAAAGAAAAAATAAAAAAATTAAAATATAGGACACTGTTCCAAAAAAAAGTAATTCAAATACAAAATGTGAAAGTGAAAATTTCCGACTTTTTTCGGTGTTCTAGATTTCACATCCAATTTTTTTTTTTTCGTTTTGTTTCACATAATTAAAGTTTGGTGAAAGTAAAACGATTGCACTTTTTCCCTTATAATTTTTTTAAATTTTAGTTATTTGATTTCAATTTCGAATGAAAACGAAAACAACAAAACACCAAACTCGATTTCATGTCATTCGGAAATTTTTATGTGAATTGAAAAGTTGTGAAAGACAGAACAGAGGCCATAGATATTCTTCTCTTCAGTTATGTTTCAAATAAATGTTTGTTTTTTAATCTGAACATTTTTCTATTTGAAAACTTTTTCCGAATCTCATTATCTTATTGAAGGCTTCTCCAATAGGAAGATATCTCACAATCTAGGATGTTTTTACAGATTTTTTTTTTTTTTTTAAAATCTTAGACTTTTTTAAAATATTTTTTATTAATTTTTTAAGGAAAATAATTTAAAATCTATTATTAAAATCTATGATTATTTACATATGGGTTGACCAAAAATCTAAAATTTTTTTATAAAGAAAAAATTTTTAAAATTAAACAACTTTAAGCCGTAACAAGCGAAAATTTGTTGTAATCAAAAGCGTAATAAAGCAATTATTTTTATTACAAAAACTTTACAAAAGAAAAATGAAAAAAAAAAATATTAACAACTAAACTGAACTAAACAACATAAGGGAGCGTATTAAAGTAAACTTCAAATAAACCCCAAGTGGTCATTAAAATTAACATAAAAATCCAAATAGCATAAATGACAGCGATTTCGAATATAATTAATGCTAAAACCCACCAAAACACAAAGCAACAAAACACCAACAAAAAATAAATGGATACAAAACAACTCAAAAAAGAATAAGTCCTGGAAAAAAATATAAACACCCATCAGTTGTGTTACGGTGCTGAAAATCAGAACCATCTATTTTGAGTAATTTTTCGAAAGACATATGCTCCGATTCAGTATGTCGCACAAAGTGAGGGACTAGAAATTTGAAACGTCAAAAAAGAAAAAAATTGAGTTTTTGTTTAACGTACAAATTTTGTAGTCACTCAAACCCTTTTCTATTCAGAATGTTTTGGGTATTGTGGAGTGCATTCATGAATTTGGCTAAGCCGAATTTAAATTATTAACTTTTTTATAGTTTTTGTTGTAAGGCTGTTAGTAAAGCTTTATTTGAAGGAAACGTTTCTATCAACTCCCCCTCTCTCCCCCTCCCTTACAACAAAAAATCTGATAAACGAGGGTTGTATGTATAATTCAGATAAAGAATAAAAAAATTCAAACAATGCTTAAGGGGATTTATAACAGATTATAATTAGGTTATGTACTTTCTGTACTTGTATGGCTTCTTTTTGTAAAAATAAACACAAAACAAAAAAAAAAAAAAAACAACTTACAACAGCAAAAAAATATTTCTCCCCAAAATACCAAATTAATAATGGGCTAAAAAAACACACGAAATTTTATTTTTAAACACAATTTTGCTTCGAGGGTGTATAAAATAAAAGAACACTGCCTAACTGTAAATTCTTTATGCACAAATTAGAAAATTACAAAAACAAAGAGTGTTACATTCGACAAGGTCTAATTTTAAAAACACAGATTTATAAAATACACCAACACCATCAATAGCGTCTGCTTAAAGAACACCTTTTTGAAGGGGAATATCGACATGTATTTCCTTTGGGGAAACCAAAGCAAATGCAAAGATTTTAATATTTTATAATTATTTCCTTTATTTGATAATCGTAAAATCCTTTGGTTACACCGCTCAACAAATCGAAGGTTTTTGGCTCCGGTTTGAAGTTTCATATAAAATTTTTAAAGATTTTGACTTGCTGATTCCAAATCAGTGGTCCAAATTTTTCCGGCGACACGAAATAACTCCCACATGAAATAACTCCCACGAAATAACTCCCAATGAAATAAATCCCACCAAAAATGAAATATGTCCCAATGGAGAAATAAATGAAAAAAGTCCCAACTGCAATGAAATAACTTCCACCTACAAAATGAAATAAGTGCCAATGAAATAACTCCCATTAATAATGAAAGAAGTCCCAATAAAAAAATGTAAAAGTCTCAACAAAAATTCAACAAACAATAAGGGAAAATATGTACATATATCATATAAATCGAGCATGGGGATCCTGATCTTACTTTCGGTACAATACAAACTTGTTATAATAACTGGCGAATGCGAAAGTTGACGGCTGATTTTTTTAAGAGTTTTTCGATAACATGTAAAAATACACTGATTGTGAGTGTTCTGTTTGACTTGATTCGGTTTACTACAAATTAATTACAACCTGTTGTAAAAAGCGCCTCAGGTGAAAATTTGTTTGTTACAGAAAATTTAAAAGATTTAATTAGCACTTGTTTTAAAAAGCGCCGCAGGCAAAAATTTGGTACCAAAAATCGCCGCGATTTTTGGTACCAAATTTTCGCCTACGGCGCTTTTTGCTTCAAATTTGTTTGTTACCGAAAATTTAAAAGATTTAATTATCACTTGTTGTAAAAAGCGCCGCAGGCGAAAATTTGGTACCAAAAATCGCGGCAATTTTTGGTACCAAATTTACGCCTGCGGCGCTTTTTACAACAAGTGCTAATTAAATCTTTTAAATTTTCGTCTGTGGTGATTTTTCCAACAATCTTGTATGTTATCGAAAAACTTTCTATATTATCGAAAAACACAACGTTGGATATTTTCACGTGAGCCGTTTTTTTTTAACAATTTTGTATTCTAACGAAAATATTTTCGGCTGCGGTGCGCTCTTAACTCAAAAATTCTTGCCAGTTTTGGTAGAAAAATTTCTAAAATATACAAATTTGTTAGAAAGCACTGCGTCCAAAAATTTGGTACCAAAATCACAAAGAATTTTATTTTATTAATAATAATATTCTATAAGTCAAAATGTTCCAGATATATTCACCAACAATGAAATAATAGTGGGAGGTATTTTATTGCTATTGTAGTGGGAGTTCTTTCATATGAAAAAAATCCCAACGAAAATTATGAAATTACTCCCAACAAAAATGATAAAAGTCCCACTAAATTGGGAGTTACTTCAAATAAAATAACTCCCAACTTTGTATGGAGTTTTTTTTGGGACTTTTTTCATTTTTTAGGTGGGAGTTATTTCATGTGGGAGTTATTTCGTGTCGCCATTTTTCCATCACGGCTAGAGTTTTAATTATTCGCGGTTGAAAATGCAAATAAACGCGATTTTTGCCTTTTTTGAAAGCCTGCACAGCAGCCGATGGGTGGAATAAAAATCTGGTATAAAGCGTGAGAGTAGAATTGAACTATGATCAAAAAAATTTTAAGTTGTAACACTATTATCGGCCAAACATGCATTTAAAAAAAACACTGTCAAAAAAATTAGAAAAAGCACCATTTTTAAAAGGCTCTAAAACAAAAACCAGATGATCAATCTTTACTGCGATGAGCTCAAAATTTAGGCAAAAGTTCATTCTTTCTTATAGACTTTTAAACCCATTCAAGATATCTTTCGGTTTATACAAGAAATAACACAGAAAGCTTAATTTTGTAAAATATTTATTTTTTTTTGAGTTTTTCTTTGAAATATATCCAAAAACTAAGGTAAATTTTAAAAAAATGGTAATTTTAACAGTATCATTTTAAAACGCAAGTAAGGCCCAACCAAACGTAATAATTTAGAAAAAATTGTGTTCTATGTTGGAGACCATAGAAAAATTATACTTTTGCGCTTTATACCAGATTTGGATTCCACTGAATGGCTGCTGTGCAGGCTTTCAAATAATGCAAAAATCGTTATTTTTCGCATTTTCAACCGTGAATAACTAAAAATCTGGACTTGATGGGAAAATTTGGAGAACAGATTTGGAAACTAAAATTGATCATCAGAATTCAAACCGGAAAATGAGTGTTGAGAATTTCCAGACAGAAATATTGCCAGAAATAGGCACGTCTCCGAAACAGAAAATTCAAATTCCTTCATTTGTGTCTGCAATTCCAGATCATATTGCTAACCCATGCAAAATAATGTAAGTGACAAAAAAGTTAAAAGAAAGTATGAGGTTAGGTTGAGATTGCTAGAAATAGAATTGTAGTGCTGGAAACTGTTAAAATTTAGTCTGTAGAAACTATAAATATTCACATATGGGTGAAATAAAAAAATGTCAGTATTTGTTAGCCAAAATTGTACAGACAAAAAAATTTAATTTTTTTATTAGAATCGTTATGTTACATCACTCACGGTGCCCTGGAGAGGATTTAAATAAAATTTTGGTGTTACTCCAATTTTTAAGCGGATTATGTTTTTGGACTATAAAAGAAAGAAAATGAGCCAAAAAAGAAAAAAAAGTACTAGGCGCTTTTTTTTTGGCGGGCAAAAAGATGAATTTCAAAAAAAACAAAAAAGAATTTATTCTTTCAAATGCATTAAAATTTTTTTATACAGATGTAAATTCATCACATATTCACTTGTCAGTGAGATTTAAATATATATGTGACATATTTTTTCAGATATGAGACTTAAAAGAATAATTTCACTATTTAGTGAGACTAAATCAAATTTCTTCTTTAATTTAATGAAAATTTTAACACTAACAGTTACTTCACATTTAATATTGATCCTGTTTCTAGATTTTGAAAGGGGGAAGTTACCCCAACAATACAAACAAAATTTACAAAGGATTTTTGGCGAAATAAACAAAATTAAAAAAGGATATTAAGTCCATCCATAATTTTCGCAATAAACAAATAGTCCAAACCACTTTCTGTATCTCTTTTTAAACTATTTACTTTATTTTACTCTTCCTTAGACATTGCAAACACATTTTTAATGATTTTTACTATCGTTTTCTGATTTTTCTTAGTTTTGAAAAAACATTTTTAACAAAAAGTATTAGTTCTTTTAAAATATATGACTCACTAAGGTCTAAACTGAGGCACCCTTGTGTTCTGCTGTCCGTCTGAGTAGTACACTGAAAACTTTTAAGAACTTACATTTATAAATAATTTACAAGGACATATTTCATTTAGTTTCAAATAATAGTGAAATTATTCCTTTAAGTCTCATATCTGGAAAAATATGTTACATATATATTTAAATCTCACTGATAAGTAAATATGTGATGAATTTACATCCGCATATACAAATTTTAATGCATTTGAAAGAATAAATTATTTTTTGTTTTTTTGAAATTCATCTTTTTGCCCGCCAAAAAAAAGCGCCTAGTACTTTTTTTTCTTTTTTGGCTCATTTTCTTTCTTTTATCTTCTAAAAACATAATCCACTTAAAAATTGGAGTAACACCAACATTTTATTTAAATCCTATCCAGGGCACCGTGCACTACTAATATTACTGCAAAAAATCTCTTCTACAAATTGTTTCAAACAAATTTTATCGACAATTTAATGATATTTTTGGTCTCGGGGTTTACATTCACCTTAGAAAAATACATTAATTTTTTTTATTTTTAAACATTTCGTTGTAATTTTAAAAACTTATTAATGTACCCAGCCAGAAATTTCCAGCGGTACAAAAAATATAGTACTGGCAAAGTACCTTTTTTTTGAAAATAGAGTACTTTGTCAGTGTTGGAGATAACAACCCTAAAAGTGGTGCACCAGAACTTTATTACAAAAAATCTTACCGCTTGATATTATTTTTTTTTTTTAGTTTTTGGTGTGAACTAAAACTATTTGTTTTGTAAATATTCTATTTATTAACCGGAAGTTCAGCACTAAAAATTTCAGTTACCATCATTATATTACCATTACTTAGGATGGATTACTCAATGCTCCGTTATAAAATTACTCTCCGATAAATTTAACTTTTTCATACAAATTTTGACATAAGGCTCCGTTAACTCGTCAGTTAGCAGTTGACTTTTCATTGAGTAATCCGCCCTTGATCCCAGCAAAAACATGGTAATGAGTTGTGAAAAGTAATCATTACCAAACACATTATTTATAATGAGTACCCATTACCATTAATATTATTTGTAACGGCCAAATTCAGTTTCAATTTTTAGTACAAACAACTTTTTTATGTGATTAGTAAAATCTGAATATCACTGATGTTTTTTTTGGTTAACATAATTTGTTTCAAAAATTTTCTATTTGTGGAAATATTTAAGCAGTTTGTTTATGACAATTAGTTTTGGTTTAAAACTACTTTTTATTTTTTTTTAAATCATTTGATATTTAATAGATATTTTAAATATTTTCAAATGATAACAGTCATTTGTAATTGGTTGGTTATTTTTAGAGGCATCACCCTTTTCAAGTGATACCAAGTTAAGAAAATTTTAACTTTCCATTTGTAGATTTGTTGCTATGCAAAAATACGATTATAAATAGACTTCGTGCTGTTGCTACGCAACAATTCGTGGCGTTTTCCTATTGGTTAAAATAGAAAGATGCTGTTGCTATGCAAATTCCCGCGTCAATTTAGTTTTATTGTTGCTATGCAAAAATCTCACAAAGGCTAGGTAGGGACCCAGATTTGATTAAGTTTTCTCTTGTCGTGAGAGACAGACGTGATTTCAACTTGGTCCGTGTTTTTTATTAAAATTATCCGGTTTAAAGTGATTAAATAAATTATAATTGCGAAAAGACGCTACCAAATAATAAACATTATTGTGATTTAACATAAATATATAAACACCAGTGCTATTTCGTTTAATAAACAAAAATATAAATGCATAAATAAACACCATAAAGATTTTAATCTTTGCTTTGTGTATTTTTTTTTTCTTCTTCTTCCTTTTATTAAAAATTTATTAGTAAAAGAGTGTATGAGTGATTTTGATGTGAAATCAAAGGAGCGTAGGCTCAGTGTTAATAGCAGTAGAAATGCATATTTCTCTTTTAATGAGGAAAATAATAATAATAATAAATCAAAAAATTATGATCCCCAACTAAATAAAAATTATTTGAGTCCCAGACCATTTGAAAGAGTGCAATCTTGTTAACCAGCCTTGCTCTTAAATGAGAATAATATCCCGCCAAAAAATATAAATATACATACAAATTTAGAGACTAACAAAATAGTCAATATTAGCTCTTCCTCTCTTTATCCTACAAACAATAAAACCGAAGAGATTTCTGTAAGTATGGTACACACACAAGTAAGTACACAACAAATTCCAATTACTACAAATAATAAAAAAGCAGAATCAAGTAAGCAACCAGCAATACAGACTGGCTTAGACCGCTATTTTAATATCAAAAGAGTTAGAAGTCCACAAAGGGGAAACCATAATGAAAAAAAACAGAAAGTAGATAACAATAATGAAAATAAAGATCCCTTGATAAATAATCGTTTTGCACTTCTTGGAGAACAGGATATAGATCCAGAGAATCCGAGTAGTGCCCGTAAAGAGGTCAATTATAGACCTCCGCCAATCTTCCTTCGTGAGCGTAGCTCCAATAAATTGGTGTCGGATTTTACCGGACTTATTGGTAAGAATACATTTCATATTATTCCGATCCATAAAGGTAAAATATACGAGACGAAAATTCAGGTCTACACTGAGAAGAACTATAGAGTAATAGAAAAGTTCTTACGTGACAACGAAAAAAGTTACTATACCTACCAGCTTAAAAGTAGTAAGGGGTTAAGCGTGGTTATTAAGGGCATTGAATCCAGTGTAGACCCCATTGAAATCAAGGAGGCTCTAGAAGAAAAGGGCTACAAGATCAAGGTAGTAGTAAATATTTTTAATAAGAATAAAGTTCCCCAACCAATGTTTAGAGTTGAGTTGGAGCCTGAAAATAGGAAATTGAAAAAAAACGAAACTCATCCGATTTACTCTGAGAGATATGTTCTCCATCGTAGAGTATCAGTAGAAGAGCCGCTTAAGCGAAGTGGTCCTGTACAATGCTCAAACTGCCAGGAGTTTGGGCACACTAGAACCTACTGTACCCACAGTACGGTTTGCCCAGTATGTGGGGATCTGCATCCAGCCATACAATGCCCCATCATTAAAAATGGCGATGGCAATAAAAAGTGTGGAAATTGTGGTAATAACCACTCATCTAAATATCGGGGCTGCCCCATATACAAGGAACTTCAGCTGAAACTTAGGCAAAAACGGCAACAGGCCAGGGGCAATGTAGTAGAATACAGGCCAACCTTAGATAACCAGAATATTGACTTATCAGCACCAGTATTGCAACAACCTAGTGGTTCTCGATCAGTACCATCTTCTGAAACATCATCATCTACGGGTTCCGGACCAGCCTTGGCTAAGCAGAATGTAAACATTTCTGCGCCAGCTGTGCAACCCACCTTGCGTGGGTCAGTACCGCCAACGGTACAGCAAGCACAACCTACTTCAGGTTCTTCGTATGCAAATACACTAAGATCGGGTTCTCAGCAGCCCAGTAGTCCCCCGAATGCGGGAGGGTTGGAATCGATGTTCTACGCCCTAATGCAGACCATGAATACAATTGTATCATCCATGCAAAATTCGATGAATGCCTTCATGGTATCTATGCAAACTACAATGCAAGAACTAAAAGAGCAAAATAATAATTTGCTCACCCTACTGGCACAAAAATGAGTTTCTTGAAAATATGTTTTTGGAATGCTAACGGCGTAACCCAGCATAAGGCTGAGATATCTAGTTTTCTATCGCGTGAAAATATAGATGTGTTGCTACTTTCAGAAACACATCTGACAAATAGATATTGCTTTAACATTCCCGGATATACATTCCATAAAACAAATCACCCTGACGGTAAGGCACATGGTGGCTCTGGTAATCTTATTAGGAATAGAATTAAACATCATGCTTTGGAAGACTTTTCCAAGAACTACCTTCAGGCTACATCAATTCACATTTATTGTGGACATGGTGGCCTTACTCTATCGGCAATATACTGCCCACCACGTTTTTCGGTTACTCAAAACCAATTCGACGAGTTTTTTAAAACACTTGGAAATCGTTTCCTGGCTTGCGGGGATTATAATGCTAAGCACACCTATTGGGGATCACGTCTTATAAACCCCAGGGGAAGACAGCTTTACTACTTGCTAGTTGATCGAAAAAACAGGTTCGATATTATATCACCTGGTAAACCAACCTATTGGCCTTCTGATCCTAGGAAAATACCAGATCTTATAGATTTTGGAGTCTCCAAGAATATTGATAGAAATAAAGTATCAGTTGAAACATCATTCGGCCTCTCTTCCGACCATTCTCCTGTCATAGTAAATTATTATAATGATCCTAAGGAGCTGAAAAACCCCTGTGTATTAACGTCTTATAGAACCAATTGGTTAAAATATAAGAAATATATAAGTAGTCACATCCACACTGATCCAACATTGGAGTGTGAGGGGGATATTGAAGAATGCGTACAGGACTTAACGTTCATTATGAGGTCAGCAGCTGAACACTCGACTATTCAGAGTGAAATAACTTCAAACCGTGAATCATATCTATCAAATTCTGAGATTGAAAACCTTATAACGCAAAAAAGAAAACTTAGAAGAGCATGGCAAAATTGTAGATCACCTGCTGCAAAGCAGAGGCTGTCAGAGGCTACAAGAAAACTGAGAGAAGCCCTTCATTTAGAAGAGGATCGTAGAAATATGTCTTATATAGAGGGACTGGAAAATTCAAGCTCCACCAATTATTCGTTGTGGAAGGCTGCAAAAAATATGAAAACACCGGTAGAGGGCGAGCCACCACTTAGAAATAAAAGTGGAAATTGGGCACGGAGTGATGAAGACAAAGCGTGCACCTTCGCAGAACATTTATGTTCAGTCTTTGAACCAAATCCACCGGATCATGACTTTACGCTCCCTGAACCGCCTAACAGAGCTGATATGACTAATTTTATAATCAACCCTTACGAGGTTGAGACTATAATTAAGGATAATTTAAATCCTAAAAAAGCTCCTGGATGTGACCTCGTCACTCCGAGAATGATAAGAAACCTACCATTCATAGCAGTTATAACCCTCACAAAACTGTTTAACGCGATCTTGCTTCAAGGATATTTTCCAGATATGTGGAAAATTTCTGAAATTAAAATGATATCCAAGCCAGGAAAAGATTTAACTTTACCTTCATCATATAGACCTATTAGCTTGCTTCCGTGTCTGTCGAAATTATTTGAGAAAGTTTTTCTTAAAAAAATTATGCCTTCCCTGGAAAACTGTAACATTATTCCTGCTCACCAGTTTGGTTTCCGCGAAAAGCATGGAACAATAGAACAAGTAAACCGCATTACAAGCGAGATAAGAAAGGCCTACGAGGAAAAGAAATATTGTTCAGCGATTTTTCTTGACGTCGCACAGGCTTTCGACAAAGTCTGGCACGAGGGTCTATTAATTAAGGTAAAAGGTCTTTTACCCACCTGTACTCATAAGCTACTTGAATCCTATCTTCTTAACCGAAAATTCAGGGTAAAATATAAGGATACTACATCTGGAGATTTTGAAATGAAAGCTGGAGTTCCGCAGGGAAGTGTACTTGGTCCTATTTTATATTTGATTTTTACATCAGATTTGCCAACTAACGACCGTCTGCTAACGTCAACTTTTGCAGACGATACAGCAATTATTAGTACACACACGAGTCCATCCGTTGCATCAATTGAACTTAATAACCATCTTAGAATTGTGGAGACGTGGTTTAAAAATTGGCGAATAAAAGTCAATGCTTTGAAAAGCAAGCACGTTACTTTTACACTAAGAACAGGAACTTGTCCTCCTGTCTCCCTAAATGGAGAACATATCCCACAATCTGAGAATGTAACATACCTTGGCATTCATTTGGACATGCGATTAACATGGCGAAAGCACATAGAAGCCAAGAGGCTTCAAATGAAGCTGAAATCCAGCAATTTACACTGGTTAATTAACAAATATTCTAAACTTAGCCTTGACTCAAAAGTCACCCTGTATAACTGTATATTAAAACCAATTTGGACCTACGGTATCCAACTTTATGGTACTGCAAGCGCATCCAATATAGAACTTATACAGAGGGCACAATCAAAAATTCTTAGAACAATGACCGGCGCGCCATGGTTTATTCGCAACGAGAATATACACAGGGATCTTAACATACCATTTGTTAAGGATGAGTTTATCACAATAAGGACGAGATATGCTGATAAACTGGAAAATCACCCAAACCCCTTGGCTAGAGTCTTGACACGAACCCAGGGACACTCAAGACTGCGTCGTGCAGACTTGCCGCCCTTGTAACTATGAGGCCCATATACCAAAATGGCTCCTTTGGAGTGTCTATTATTTTAAGTTAGAGTTTTAAGATTTAAATACTTATTGTTAGGCCTAAGAAAGGCGATTCAATAATAGCCAAAATAAAGTGTAAAAAAAAAAAAAAAAAAAAAAAAGTTACCATCATTATATTACCATTACTTAGGATGGATTACTCAATGCTCCGTTATAAAATTACTCTCCGATAAATTTAACTTTTTCATACAAATTTTGACATAAGGCTCCGTTAACTCGTCAGTTAGCAGTTGACTTTTCATTGAGTAATCCGCCCTTGATCCCAGCAAAAACATGGTAATGAGTTGTGAAAAGTAATCATTACCAAACACATTATTTATAATGAGTACCCATTACCATTAATATTATTTGTAACGGCCAAATTCAGTTTCAATTTTTAGTACAAACAACTTTTTTATGTGATTAGTAAAATCTGAATATCACTGATGTTTTTTTTGGTTAACATAATTTGTTTCAAAAATTTTCTATTTGTGGAAATATTTAAGCAGTTTGTTTATGACAATTAGTTTTGGTTTAAAACTACTTTTTATTTTTTTTTAAATCATTTGATATTTAATAGATATTTTAAATATTTTCAAATGATAACAGTCATTTGTAATTGGTTGGTTATTTTTAGAGGCATCACCCTTTTCAAGTGATACCAAGTTAAGAAAATTTTAACTTTCCATTTGTAGATTTGTTGCTATGCAAAAATACGATTATAAATAGACTTCGTGCTGTTGCTACGCAACAATTCGTGGCGTTTTCCTATTGGTTAAAATAGAAAGATGCTGTTGCTATGCAAATTCCCGCGTCAATTTAGTTTTATTGTTGCTATGCAAAAATCTCACAAAGGCTAGGTAGGGACCCAGATTTGATTAAGTTTTCTCTTGTCGTGAGAGACAGACGTGATTTCAACTTGGTCCGTGTTTTTTATTAAAATTATCCGGTTTAAAGTGATTAAATAAATTATAATTGCGAAAAGACGCTACCAAATAATAAACATTATTGTGATTTAACATAAATATATAAACACCAGTGCTATTTCGTTTAATAAACAAAAATATAAATGCATAAATAAACACCATAAAGATTTTAATCTTTGCTTTGTGTATTTTTTTTTTCTTCTTCTTCCTTTTATTAAAAATTTATTAGTAAAAGAGTGTATGAGTGATTTTGATGTGAAATCAAAGGAGCGTAGGCTCAGTGTTAATAGCAGTAGAAATGCATATTTCTCTTTTAATGAGGAAAATAATAATAATAATAAATCAAAAAATTATGATCCCCAACTAAATAAAAATTATTTGAGTCCCAGACCATTTGAAAGAGTGCAATCTTGTTAACCAGCCTTGCTCTTAAATGAGAATAATATCCCGCCAAAAAATATAAATATACATACAAATTTAGAGACTAACAAAATAGTCAATATTAGCTCTTCCTCTCTTTATCCTACAAACAATAAAACCGAAGAGATTTCTGTAAGTATGGTACACACACAAGTAAGTACACAACAAATTCCAATTACTACAAATAATAAAAAAGCAGAATCAAGTAAGCAACCAGCAATACAGACTGGCTTAGACCGCTATTTTAATATCAAAAGAGTTAGAAGTCCACAAAGGGGAAACCATAATGAAAAAAAACAGAAAGTAGATAACAATAATGAAAATAAAGATCCCTTGATAAATAATCGTTTTGCACTTCTTGGAGAACAGGATATAGATCCAGAGAATCCGAGTAGTGCCCGTAAAGAGGTCAATTATAGACCTCCGCCAATCTTCCTTCGTGAGCGTAGCTCCAATAAATTGGTGTCGGATTTTACCGGACTTATTGGTAAGAATACATTTCATATTATTCCGATCCATAAAGGTAAAATATACGAGACGA
Source organism: Pegoplata infirma (assembly GCA_963921195.1). Classification (NCBI taxonomy): domain Eukaryota; kingdom Metazoa; phylum Arthropoda; class Insecta; order Diptera; family Anthomyiidae; genus Pegoplata; species Pegoplata infirma. The sequence continues at coordinate 16,795 of CAWUER010000537.1, forward strand.
AAATTCAGGTCTACACTGAGAAGAACTATAGAGTAATAGAAAAGTTCTTACGTGACAACGAAAAAAGTTACTATACCTACCAGCTTAAAAGTAGTAAGGGGTTAAGCGTGGTTATTAAGGGCATTGAATCCAGTGTAGACCCCATTGAAATCAAGGAGGCTCTAGAAGAAAAGGGCTACAAGATCAAGGTAGTAGTAAATATTTTTAATAAGAATAAAGTTCCCCAACCAATGTTTAGAGTTGAGTTGGAGCCTGAAAATAGGAAATTGAAAAAAAACGAAACTCATCCGATTTACTCTGAGAGATATGTTCTCCATCGTAGAGTATCAGTAGAAGAGCCGCTTAAGCGAAGTGGTCCTGTACAATGCTCAAACTGCCAGGAGTTTGGGCACACTAGAACCTACTGTACCCACAGTACGGTTTGCCCAGTATGTGGGGATCTGCATCCAGCCATACAATGCCCCATCATTAAAAATGGCGATGGCAATAAAAAGTGTGGAAATTGTGGTAATAACCACTCATCTAAATATCGGGGCTGCCCCATATACAAGGAACTTCAGCTGAAACTTAGGCAAAAACGGCAACAGGCCAGGGGCAATGTAGTAGAATACAGGCCAACCTTAGATAACCAGAATATTGACTTATCAGCACCAGTATTGCAACAACCTAGTGGTTCTCGATCAGTACCATCTTCTGAAACATCATCATCTACGGGTTCCGGACCAGCCTTGGCTAAGCAGAATGTAAACATTTCTGCGCCAGCTGTGCAACCCACCTTGCGTGGGTCAGTACCGCCAACGGTACAGCAAGCACAACCTACTTCAGGTTCTTCGTATGCAAATACACTAAGATCGGGTTCTCAGCAGCCCAGTAGTCCCCCGAATGCGGGAGGGTTGGAATCGATGTTCTACGCCCTAATGCAGACCATGAATACAATTGTATCATCCATGCAAAATTCGATGAATGCCTTCATGGTATCTATGCAAACTACAATGCAAGAACTAAAAGAGCAAAATAATAATTTGCTCACCCTACTGGCACAAAAATGAGTTTCTTGAAAATATGTTTTTGGAATGCTAACGGCGTAACCCAGCATAAGGCTGAGATATCTAGTTTTCTATCGCGTGAAAATATAGATGTGTTGCTACTTTCAGAAACACATCTGACAAATAGATATTGCTTTAACATTCCCGGATATACATTCCATAAAACAAATCACCCTGACGGTAAGGCACATGGTGGCTCTGGTAATCTTATTAGGAATAGAATTAAACATCATGCTTTGGAAGACTTTTCCAAGAACTACCTTCAGGCTACATCAATTCACATTTATTGTGGACATGGTGGCCTTACTCTATCGGCAATATACTGCCCACCACGTTTTTCGGTTACTCAAAACCAATTCGACGAGTTTTTTAAAACACTTGGAAATCGTTTCCTGGCTTGCGGGGATTATAATGCTAAGCACACCTATTGGGGATCACGTCTTATAAACCCCAGGGGAAGACAGCTTTACTACTTGCTAGTTGATCGAAAAAACAGGTTCGATATTATATCACCTGGTAAACCAACCTATTGGCCTTCTGATCCTAGGAAAATACCAGATCTTATAGATTTTGGAGTCTCCAAGAATATTGATAGAAATAAAGTATCAGTTGAAACATCATTCGGCCTCTCTTCCGACCATTCTCCTGTCATAGTAAATTATTATAATGATCCTAAGGAGCTGAAAAACCCCTGTGTATTAACGTCTTATAGAACCAATTGGTTAAAATATAAGAAATATATAAGTAGTCACATCCACACTGATCCAACATTGGAGTGTGAGGGGGATATTGAAGAATGCGTACAGGACTTAACGTTCATTATGAGGTCAGCAGCTGAACACTCGACTATTCAGAGTGAAATAACTTCAAACCGTGAATCATATCTATCAAATTCTGAGATTGAAAACCTTATAACGCAAAAAAGAAAACTTAGAAGAGCATGGCAAAATTGTAGATCACCTGCTGCAAAGCAGAGGCTGTCAGAGGCTACAAGAAAACTGAGAGAAGCCCTTCATTTAGAAGAGGATCGTAGAAATATGTCTTATATAGAGGGACTGGAAAATTCAAGCTCCACCAATTATTCGTTGTGGAAGGCTGCAAAAAATATGAAAACACCGGTAGAGGGCGAGCCACCACTTAGAAATAAAAGTGGAAATTGGGCACGGAGTGATGAAGACAAAGCGTGCACCTTCGCAGAACATTTATGTTCAGTCTTTGAACCAAATCCACCGGATCATGACTTTACGCTCCCTGAACCGCCTAACAGAGCTGATATGACTAATTTTATAATCAACCCTTACGAGGTTGAGACTATAATTAAGGATAATTTAAATCCTAAAAAAGCTCCTGGATGTGACCTCGTCACTCCGAGAATGATAAGAAACCTACCATTCATAGCAGTTATAACCCTCACAAAACTGTTTAACGCGATCTTGCTTCAAGGATATTTTCCAGATATGTGGAAAATTTCTGAAATTAAAATGATATCCAAGCCAGGAAAAGATTTAACTTTACCTTCATCATATAGACCTATTAGCTTGCTTCCGTGTCTGTCGAAATTATTTGAGAAAGTTTTTCTTAAAAAAATTATGCCTTCCCTGGAAAACTGTAACATTATTCCTGCTCACCAGTTTGGTTTCCGCGAAAAGCATGGAACAATAGAACAAGTAAACCGCATTACAAGCGAGATAAGAAAGGCCTACGAGGAAAAGAAATATTGTTCAGCGATTTTTCTTGACGTCGCACAGGCTTTCGACAAAGTCTGGCACGAGGGTCTATTAATTAAGGTAAAAGGTCTTTTACCCACCTGTACTCATAAGCTACTTGAATCCTATCTTCTTAACCGAAAATTCAGGGTAAAATATAAGGATACTACATCTGGAGATTTTGAAATGAAAGCTGGAGTTCCGCAGGGAAGTGTACTTGGTCCTATTTTATATTTGATTTTTACATCAGATTTGCCAACTAACGACCGTCTGCTAACGTCAACTTTTGCAGACGATACAGCAATTATTAGTACACACACGAATCCATCCGTTGCATCAATTGAACTTAATAACCATCTTAGAATTGTGGAGACGTGGTTTAAAAATTGGCGAATAAAAGTCAATGCTTTGAAAAGCAAGCACGTTACTTTTACACTAAGAACAGGAACTTGTCCTCCTGTCTCCCTAAATGGAGAACATATCCCACAATCTGAGAATGTAACATACCTTGGCATTCATTTGGACATGCGATTAACATGGCGAAAGCACATAGAAGCCAAGAGGCTTCAACTGAAGCTGAAATCCAGCAATTTACACTGGTTAATTAACAAATATTCTAAACTTAGCCTTGACTCAAAAGTCACCCTGTATAACTGTATATTAAAACCAATTTGGACCTACGGTATCCAACTTTATGGTACTGCAAGCGCATCCAATATAGAACTTATACAGAGGGCACAATCAAAAATTCTTAGAACAATGACCGGCGCGCCATGGTTTATTCGCAACGAGAATATACACAGGGATCTTAACATACCATTTGTTAAGGATGAGTTTATCACAATAAGGACGAGATATGCTGATAAACTGGAAAATCACCCAAACCCCTTGGCTAGAGTCTTGACACGAACCCAGGGACACTCAAGACTGCGTCGTGCAGACTTGCCGCCCTTGTAACTATGAGGCCCATATACCAAAATGGCTCCTTTGGAGTGTCTATTATTTTAAGTTAGAGTTTTAAGATTTAAATACTTATTGTTAGGCCTAAGAAAGGCGATTCAATAATAGCCAAAATAAAGTGTAAAAAAAAAAAAAAAAAAAAAAAGTTACCATCATTATATTACCATTACTTAGGATGGATTACTCAATGCTCCGTTATAAAATTACTCTCCGATAAATTTAACTTTTTCATACAAATTTTGACATAAGGCTCCGTTAACTCGTCAGTTAGCAGTTGACTTTTCATTGAGTAATCCGCCCTTGATCCCAGCAAAAACATGGTAATGAGTTGTGAAAAGTAATCATTACCAAACACATTATTTATAATGAGTACCCATTACCATTAATATTATTTGTAACGGCCAAATTCAGTTTCAATTTTTAGTACAAACAACTTTTTTATGTGATTAGTAAAATCTGAATATCACTGATGTTTTTTTTGGTTAACATAATTTGTTTCAAAAATTTTCTATTTGTGGAAATATTTAAGCAGTTTGTTTATGACAATTAGTTTTGGTTTAAAACTACTTTTTATTTTTTTTTAAATCATTTGATATTTAATAGATATTTTAAATATTTTCAAATGATAACAGTCATTTGTAATTGGTTGGTTATTTTTAGAGGCATCACCCTTTTCAAGTGATACCAAGTTAAGAAAATTTTAACTTTCCATTTGTAGATTTGTTGCTATGCAAAAATACGATTATAAATAGACTTCGTGCTGTTGCTACGCAACAATTCGTGGCGTTTTCCTATTGGTTAAAATAGAAAGATGCTGTTGCTATGCAAATTCCCGCGTCAATTTAGTTTTATTGTTGCTATGCAAAAATCTCACAAAGGCTAGGTAGGGACCCAGATTTGAGATGCTGTTTTTTTTTCCGTCAAAATCAGTGGTCAAGTCAACATCTTTGGGTAAAACCCCATCTTAAAGTTTTTTTAATCAGTCTAAGTGCTTTACAAATCTTTCGATTTTTGATTTATTACAAACCAAAAGGTAATATAATTTACTTGTGAACAAGTTTATTTTCTTTTCTTCAAGTGTAAAAAAATTAATTTAATTAATTTTCTAGATTTTCATCGAATGAAAATTAACGTTTTTTATTTAAATTGGAATTAAATTTAAATATTAATATTTCAAACAAATCATAATATTTGTTATCATAAAAACCCTTGACCGATCGTTTGGGTTAATTGTGACCACCTGGGTTGGAAGTCGTGAAAACAAATCTTTGGATTGAAGGAAAATTGAGACAAGAATAATTTCCTCTGGAAAAATTATTGCACAAAAACCGGAAAACTTCCTAGGTAATTTTAAAATTGTGATTATGTTGATTTTATGGAATAGGAAATCGAACATCTACTAAAAACCATAAAACCCCAATCGTTACAGAATTTTCGGCAGTTGGAGGGTTAATATTCCAAATTGCATTGAGATCTCTTTAAATTGATTTTGGTTGTCCATCAAAATTTGATAAAAACAAAAGAGGTACTTAAATGCTTTAATAATCAATTTGTCATGTATAAAACCAGTTTTGATATTTTTTATTAGATCTCAATTGCATTTATTTGTTGGTAATTGGTTTTGATGTGCTCAGAGTGATGTAAAATCGAAAGCTCGCACAAAGAAGAAAGGGAAAAAATTCTACATTTCAACGTATTAATACTGATGTCAAAAATCATAGTTATTTCTTTTTCAATGCAAAAGGTCATCCCAAATAACACCTTAAACAGCTAATTAAATTAAGATTCTTTTAAAAGATTTTTTTTAACAGAAAGTAATTGTAAAGAAATAATCAAAATTATCAAATATTTAAATTAATATCGTGAAATGAAAGTCAGTGCTTACGTGAAGTTTTTTTAAGGTAAAATTTAATATTTAATTTCGAGAAAAAAAAATAGAAATTGCATGAAAAAAAAACTAAATAATTAAAATAAGTCATAAAAAAAATTTATATGCATTTTGCTAGGAATTAGTGTTGTGATTAAAATTTGCACAGTGTTCGGGAAAAAGTGAATTAAAATAAAATTAAAATATCGCGAGTAATCTTAAAATAATTTAAAATTTAATTACTTAAAATCTAATATTGCACAATTAAATTCCGGTCTTTATCGTGTTAAAATAGTGAATAGAAAGAATAGGTAAAAAGTATGAGGAGTTTTCAAAAGATAATTACATTTTTAGAAAAAATATAAAATCGTAAAAAAAATTTAAATATAGGAAAAGTACGTGTTGATTGGTAAAGGAGAAAAGTGTCTTAAAAGTGATTTTAATATGTGGAAAGTGAACACAGTGGATTTAAATTAATTGTTTAAAAGTTTGGTAAAACATGAATAATTAAAGTAAAAGAAAAAAAAAATCCGTTATAAATTTTTGTTTAAATTTTGAGAAATCATACCACTGTGCTAAAAATATAAAAAAAATGATTGTTGTTAAAAATGCATTTGGTGATAAAAGAAATATAAAAAGACAGTTGTACATACATATAAAAATTATCAACCAAATGTATATGCAAAAGAGAGAATGATCATGGATAAATCTAAAATCTACCAACAACTATAAGAAAACAACTGCATTATCGACAACCTGGCAGCTACATGGAAGGCCTTTCGTCGCTCTGCTTGGTAAGTGCTCTTTATTATTTTTTTTAAGAAAGAACATACTGCATGAAAGAAAAAACAAAAAAAAAATATTACGAAAAAAAAAACCAATAAAAGCTTTTCCTGCTAAAGAATTTAAAAAGCAGAACTTAAATAAATTCATTTGTTGAAAAGTAATTATTTATATGCATTAAAATCCAGAAAAATAGTTCTATCAATTCTAACAGTATTTTCTTTCTTCATTTTTAAAAATTTATACCCTGATCACCAATCAAATTGATTTTTGCCGCCATGTTTAATTGCACCATATAACGTTGTTATTGTAGATTTAATAAATTTTCTATTAGAAAATTCTGTGGGATTTTCTCCAAAGATCCATTTTGAACAGAATTATTTTTTCCCCCCGTAAAAATTGCAATGTTGCATTTCGGTTCAATATTTTTTGTTCAAAATAAAAAATGTCAAAATAATTTTTTTATATTAAATAAAAAAATACAATTTGCTAAATTTTAATGTATAAAATACACAAAAATCAGTTTGATTGATTTCTATATTTTTATATTTTTTTATCATATGCATTATATTGATTTTTACGAACATTTTATCGGAGTAAATCGGTGTAAATTTTAATAAGCAAAAGCTTTTTTTTTTCGTGAAACAAAACTCTCCACTAATTAAAATCATAAAGTGAAACAAAGAAAGCAATATGCTGTTTTAAAAAGATACAAAACGTAAACAATCAACAATTTTATTTATTTATTTGTACGCTACCAGCCTAATCATTTTACAATCGGTTTATGATCGCGTTTGATACATATATAATTTTTTTGTGTTAATATCGGGTTAATTATTTGCTATCGAATCGAATTATTAGTGAATTTAAAAAAATAAATCCTGTGCAAGTTTTAAATGAAATTCCTTTACAAATGTTAGGAGAAATTTTAGGAAATAATTTTATATGGAAATTTTAAATTTACCCTTTATAGTATTTTTTTTTTCTATGCTCCATTTAAGTGTCAAATTTATATTCAAAAATTTTATTAGTAATTTTTAAATTTACAGGCCTATTCTCAGTTATGACTGGTTGTGACTAATTTTATTATTTTCAAACTTCATATTCCCTGTGTTTGTTGTAAACAAAATCATAAAAAGTCTCAAAATTTAAAATTATTTGTCAATTTTGGGACGATGTGGGTAGCAGGTCTTTATTTTTTTGAAATTTTCAAACAAAATTTGAAATTTTTTTATGATTGTTTACAACAACCACATGGAAAAAATTGAGTTATGATTGAGTTATGACTTTTTTTGTGAATAGGCCCCTTAATATACATTTTTAAAATGTTCAATAAATGAATTCTATTTTGAAAATTTAACATTTAAATATGTCTGCTTAATTTCGAAATCAGACTTTCCTAAAGGTTGAGGAAATATATGCCGATGTCGGGTCCTTTTTGTAAATATTTCAGGGTCTAATAAGGACATAGGTTAGGGAGGGTTGTGAACCCCAGGATAAGTACATCTTTTATCCATAAAGTTTCCACATCGAATAGCCCTATTAACTTTCAAAAATCAGTTCATAAATTTTTCTTTTTCTTCAAATGGGGATCAATAGTTTAGATTACAAGTCCAATTTCATTTTTGTAAGCAACCACATTTTAGGGACTCTTTAATAAAAATGGTAATGGTGTCGTTTGTGTTGTCTAGGTCAAGAACCTCCCCACCCACTGAAGCTAGCGGCAGAGACGGGTCCCGCCGACCTATGATCACACAAACCTAAACCCTATGGTGTCAAAGTCACAATTTATTTTGTTTGCTGCTGAGATTGAGTGGCTGTAGTATGATCAGTCGTTTTAGTTGTGAGTTTGATTTCCGTGTGGGATCTTTAAATACAAGCGAGTTTGTTTTCATTTAAAAACGAAACACCCCGTACATGCCCGTTACATAAAAATGGCTCCCAACGTGGGGCTGAAAATATCGTTAATTTAGGCACTGAAAAGTATTTTATTTTAATGAAATTTCTGGTCTCAATCGAGGAGAGGTTTTTAGACTTTCTCCTGTGTAGCAGAATTTTTTCTGTGTTCACAAAACTCATTTTAGTTACAGGTTTCAATTTATATTAGAAGTTTTAAATACAATTTATAGAAAAACTTGTTAAAATTGAAATAAATATTATACCCTTTCTGGAATTCGACTATCTGTCTTTGGATACGGATAGCTTCGACCGATTGGCAATGTGATATTCCTTTTCAATTTCCTGTCTTTTCTTACAAATTGGTTTAAAATTAAGCTAAGGATATTTAATTGAAGTTTTCCATAGTTTGGTTCATTCGGCTTAGTTTCCCCTGGAATATTGGAATGTTGTTGTATACGACGAGTTCCAGTCCGTTTAACGAATCCCTATAGAGGCAAACTGTTAAGGACAAAATCAAAAACTTCCGCAACACATAATAGCCCAGTTTATTTTTCTTAATTCTTTGTGGAATTCTTAAAATTTTTTTTAGTTAAAAAAAACTTAATTCAAAGTTTTTGTAAACTAGATATCGCAGTTTTCTCAACCTTAAATAGGAAGTGTCGTCATAAATAAATAATTTTTATTTTTTTTTTTTTTTACATATTTTCCTTTATTGGGAAAAAGTTGGTTATATACCATTTAACTTTGTTAATTTTAATTCATCAAAGTTTTTTATATTTCTCTTTTTGGTCTCGTTTTGGCTAATTTTCTGTTTTTTTTTTGCAGTAATTCTGTTATTCAGAAAATCCATTTACTTATGTTTTTATTTAAACCCATCAATAAGGGGGTTTTAGAATAAATTTTTGAATTAAAAATTCATAATTTAAAAACAGATTTGTTTTTTTTCAAAAAAGATCTTTTAAGATTTAAAAAGGAAAAAAATCTTATATTTTTAGTTATTTCCTTTTTGGTTAATTTTTTTTTCTCTGATAAGATTTTTATCAAAAGTAAAATTTTTTTAAAAAAGTTGGAATTAAAATTTTTGATAGGGAAAAAAAAAATCAAATAAGTTTTGTAAAATTCATTTAATTAACAATTTTATTTCGGATTTTTTTTTTCGTATTCAATTGATATTCATACATAAATTTGTTAACAATTTCGACGAAAAATTCTGTTGTTTGACGTTTTTTTTTCATTTAGAGTTTATTTTGTTTGAGATTTTGAGTGCTTCAGATGAAATTAAATTAATTTTGATTGTTAGGAAATTTTAGTAGTTTTTTTAATATGGCTCAAAGTACAGTAAATGTAGACCATAATGAGCGTGAGCTCCCTGGATTATCAGAGTGGAGGGTAGTTCCGTGTACATTGTGTGAACAAGAAATGAGTAACCGTAATGAGTGTCTTACAACGGCTTGTAAGCATACTTTCCATAGAGAATGCCTTATTAATTGGCTGAAAACTTCCCATGATTGTCCAAATTGTCAAAAGTTATGCCACGAGAAAGACTTAGTTATCCCGGGGGTGAAACCGCAGACAGTGAAACCACAGACAGTGAAACCACAGACATCAAACACTCAAGGAACAAAACCGAAAGGGTTATCTCATCGCGGTAGAGGGCGTGGGTCCGCAGCGAAAGTGTATCAAACTCGTAGTAGGGTGCAAAGTGAAACCACTTCTGTACAAACTCCACAAGTTGGGGGTACACAAAACATAGTTTTACCTGGTCCTTTACTGAATTCTACTAATGATCCAAACATATCGCAAAACGCGTCAAATGTCCAAAACACGACGAATAACACCACATTTAGATCAGGTCAAAGTAGAAGACCTATGCGAAATTTAGATAGGATGGCACAAATGGTAGAGTCGACAGTACAGAGGATGTTGTCCAATATGAATTTAACTCCGATGCAACTGCAACAACCATTGCAACCGCAACGTATACCAATAGCTCAACCGCTACTACAACTGGCACCGGAAGTACAACAACGTCAGCAGATGGGTCAGCTTACACAACAACAACAACAGCAATATCAACAACAACCTGCTCAGTTATTAGAACAACAACCAAGACAATTATACCAACAACAACCTGTCAATGAACAACCATTTCTTTTGCAACCACAGGCTCAACAACAATTTGTGGATCAGGCAGCTCAACCCGGTGGAAATGAGATGGGTCGACCAGTTTATCGTCGAGTTAACTTGAGTCCAGAGAAGGTAACTGCAGTTATTAATGGTTGGCATTTGAAGTTTGAGGGCACAATTAAGGGTTTAAGGGTTGATGAATTTGTTGATAGGATTACGATTCTTACTAACGAAAATTTGGAAGGTAATTTTGATTGTATTTGCAAAAATTTGATTGTGTTGTTATCGGGTAAAGCTCGTGAATGGTACTGGCGTTATCGTAAAGAAGCGAGGGAAATATTATGGGATCCTTTCGTTGTTGCTCTGAAAAAAGAGTATAAAGACCATCAAACCAGGTTCGATATTCTTCAGGAGTTACATAATAGAAAGCAAAAACCGTCCGAAAGTTTCGAAGATTTTTACGATGCAATTTACAAATTGTTGACCGTTCACCTAGTCCAATAGTTGAGGATCAAATAATTGACATTATGGTAAATAATCTGAAATGGGAAATTCGATTTGAATTGTTATCTATCACAATTATTTCGATGGCTCAATTAAGAACTCTCTGCTTGAAGAGGGAAAAATTATTAAGTGAGGAACCCTATAGGCGTAATCAAATGAACCGAAATCCAAATAATGCTGTTTCTGTGCGTCGCTTAGCTGCTATTGAAGCTCCGCCAAAGTATGAGGCTAATATTAATGAGGAGGTTGCTAATCATGAAGAACCACCTGAACTTGAGGTTAATGCTATCGCTAGGCCAATTAAATGTTGGAATTGTGAGGAGGAGGGTCATTTTTACCAGATGTGTTTGAAGGATAGGGTTATCTTCTGTTATGGTTGTGGGCTCAAAGGGGTATATTTGCCACAATGTGTAGTTTGCACCGATAATCCACGTAGGTCAAAAAACTATCAACAACCTCAGACAACCAACAGGCAAAAGTAGACTTTCAGAATTTTAATAGAAGTGAAGAAATAAATAGTCAGAAAAATACCGTAGATAAAAGTAGTGAAATAGGTAATGAAAATAATAATAATAATGATGAATTAGTAGGAAGTAAGATTACAATTTTAAGAAATAATATAAGTAAGGAAGAAAATGAGCTAAATGGTAATAATAAATTATATAAAATACGTCCTTTGCATTAAAAATTAAAGGCGTATATAAATGCTAGATTTAGGATTTTTAATAATAAGGCTTTAGATAAGAAAATAGTTAAAAAATATAATAGATCAACGGTGCGTATGAGGAATTTTTATCAGAAAATTAAAAATACTCAGCGGGTTATTATATCATCTATTATTAATTCAGAAACAGATGGAAGATTATATGCAGAAGTAAATTTTTTAGGTAAGTTTGAGAAAGGATTGTTAGATACAGGAGCAAATATTAGCTGTATAGGGGATGATTTAGCGAAGGAAGATTTTTCGGTACAACCAGGTTTCAAAAAAATTAAATCAATGGTTAGAACAGCAGATGGTCGAGCTCAAGAAGTTACAGGTACAATGGAGGTTGATATATGCTTCGAAAATAAAAAGGAAAAAATTATTTTGTACATTGTTCCAACAATTATTCAAAGATTAATTTTAGGTTTAGACTTTTGGCGTGCTTTTGGTTTAATTAAAAATATTATTTCCGGGGGTACTGTACAGCAGGAAAAACAAATCGATAGCGTTGATCTGGATGACTATCCTTTAACCAACTTACAGAAGCATCAACTTGAGATAGTGAAAACTTTATTTCCAAGTTTTGAATTACAAGGCTTAGGTAGAACGTCCTTAATAAAACATGGCATTGATGTAGGTAGTGCTAAGCCAATAAAACAGAGATTTTACCCTGTATCTCCAGCAGTAGAAAAACTTATGTATACAGAAATTGATAGGATGATTAGTTTAGGGGTAATTGAGGAAAGTTCTAGCGCATGGAGTTCGCCGATGAGGATGGTGGTTAAACCGGGAAAAGTGAGATTATGCTTAGATGCTCGCAAAATTAATGAAGTTACAGCTAAAGATGCGTACCCATTACCAAACATAGAGGGTATTTTTGCTCGTTTACCTAAAGCCAATTAAATTTCGAAAATTGACTTGAAGGACGCTTATTGGCAAATTGCTTTAGAGGATGATGCGAAAGCAATAACCGCATTTACCATACCAGGCCGTCCACTCTATCAATTTACAGTAATGCCTTTTGGTTTATGTACGGCTCCACAGACCATGTGTCGATTGATGGATTCGATAATTCCTCCTGATCTTAAGCATTCTGTTTTTGGTTATTTAGATGATGTATGTGTTGTATCAGATTCCTTTGAAAATCATATTTCTATATTAGTCAGACTTGCGGAACAATTCAAGAAGGCAAATTTAACGTTAAATATTCAAAAAAGTAAATTTTGTGTGAAAAGGGTTCAATATTTAGGATATATAATAGGTGACGATGGAATTTCTACGGACCCGGAAAAGATTGAATCCATTCTAAATTGGCCAGCACCGAAATCTTTAAAACAGGTTCGAGGTTTTCTCGGATTAACCGGCTGGTACCGGAGATTCATATCAAACTTTGCTGATGTCACACATCCTATCACGGAAGTTCTGTCTAAGAAGAAAAAATTTGAATGGACCGAAGCTGCAGACGAAGCCTTTAGAAAAATTAAAAAATTATTAACCACAGCACCGGTTTTGAAAAATCCAGACTTTTCGAAAAAATTTTTTGTTCATTGCGATGCAAGTGATTTCGGTATCGGCGCAGTGTTAGTGCAACTTGGTGATGATGGGGAAGAAAATCCAATAGCTTTCATGTCCAAGAAATTGAATTCTGCCCAAAGAAACTATTCGGTGACAGAAAAAGAGTTTTTGGCGGCCATTGAAGCTATTGAGAGGTTTATGTGTTACATAGAACTTCAGGAATTTGAAGTTATAACAGATCACAGTAGTTTAGTGTGGCTCATGAGACAACCGAATTTGAAAGGAAGACTAGCAAGATGGATTTTAAAGTTACAATCCTATAAATTTTCTATAAGTCATAGAAAGGGCAAGGACAATATTGTGCCAGACGCGCTAAGTAGGATGCATGAGGGGGAGTTAGCTTCTCTACAGTTGTTAGGTCCAGAAATTGATTTAGATTCCACACATTTTTTAGATCCAGCTTATGTTGAGTTAAGGGACAAATTTTTGAAAAACGAAGATTGCTACCCTGATATAAAAGTCATCGACAGATATATTTATATTCGTACTACGTTTGCTACAGGTGATGGAATTGAAGACAGCAATTCGTGGAGGTTGTGGATCCCAGAGCAGTTAAGGCCCGAAATTATAAAACGTTTTCATGATTCAGTTTTGGCTTCTCATGGTGGAGTAGGCAAAACGTTAGAACTTATTCGTAGGCATTGTTACTGGCCCCGACTAGCGACTGAAGTGAAGGACTATATACGAAATTGTGAAGTTTGTAAAATGACTAAGGCTACGAACCAAAAGCTAACACCGGAAATGGGAAAAATGGCAACGTCTAATAGACCTTTTCAGCGGTTTTATGTTGATCTTCTGGGACCGTATCCCAGAAGTAAACAGGGATTTATTGGGTTGTTGATTGTGTTGGATCACTTTTCCAAATATCATTGGTTGTGTCCTTTGAAAAAATTCACATCAGCCAAAATAACAGAATTTCTTGAAAAACAAATTTTTCACCAGTACGGAGTACCGGAAACGGTAATAAGTGACAACGGAAGTCAGTTTAAGGCAAATGAATTTAACGCATTCTTAACCAAATATGGGGTAAATCACACCTATACGGCTTTGTATTCCCTTCAGAGCAATGCTTCTGAAAGGGTGAATAGATCCATCATCGCGGCCATAAGGGCATATTTAAAAAAGGATCATAGGGATTGGGATGAAAACATTTCGGCCATAAGCTGTGCTCTTCGGAACGCTATTCACGGTTCTATCGGGTTATCACCTTATCATGCGTTGTATGGTTTTGATATGGTAACACATGGTTCCTCCTTTAGACTTTTAAAATCAATTGGATGTTTAGGTGAAGCAGATATTAATATTAAACGGGATGATAAATTGTCAATTCTTAGAAGTCAAATTACTGAAAATATGAAAAAGGCTTATGATACAAATGTACGTCAGTATAACTTAAGAGCCAGGCCTATTAGTTACTCTGTAGGACAAGAAGTTTTCCGGCGAAGTTTTGTGCAAAGTAACGCCGAACAGAAATTTAATGCGAAGTTAAGTCCGTTATTTGTTAAAGCAAGAGTGAAGCAAAAGTTGGGAAATTGTTATTACGTTCTCGAGGATATAGAGGGAAAAAACACAGGTACTTATCATGGCAAAGACATAAAACCATAATTGGTTTTCCGGCTAATTTGTTCCGGAAACCATTCAAATTATCCGGTTTTGTAACGGCCAAATTCAGTTTCAATTTTTAGTACAAACAACTTTTTTATGTGATTAGTAAAATCTGAATATCACTGATGTTTTTTTTGGTTAACATAATTTGTTTCAAAAATTTTCTATTTGTGGAAATATTTAAGCAGTTTGTTTATGACAATTAGTTTTGGTTTAAAACTACTTTTTATTTTTTTTTAAATCATTTGATATTTAATAGATATTTTAAATATTTTCAAATGATAACAGTCATTTGTAATTGGTTGGTTATTTTTAGAGGCATCACCCTTTTCAAGTGATACCAAGTTAAGAAAATTTTAACTTTCCATTTGTAGATTTGTTGCTATGCAAAAATACGATTATAAATAGACTTCGTGCTGTTGCTACGCAACAATTCGTGGCGTTTTCCTATTGGTTAAAATAGAAAGATGCTGTTGCTATGCAAATTCCCGCGTCAATTTAGTTTTATTGTTGCTATGCAAAAATCTCACAAAGGCTAGGTAGGGACCCAGATTTGAGATGCTGTTTTTTTTCCGTCAAAATCAGTGGTCAAGTCAACATCTTTGGGTAAAACCCCATCTTAAAGTTTTTTTAATCAGTCTAAGTGCTTTACAAATCTTTCGATTTTTGATTTATTACAAACCAAAAGGTAATATAATTTACTTGTGAACAAGTTTATTTTCTTTTCTTCAAGTGTAAAAAAATTAATTTAATTAATTTTCTAGATTTTCATCGAATGAAAATTAACGTTTTTTATTTAAATTGGAATTAAATTTAAATATTAATATTTCAAACAAATCATAATATTTGTTATCATAAAAACCCTTGACCGATCGTTTGGGTTAATTGTGACCACCTGGGTTGGAAGTCGTGAAAACAAATCTTTGGATTGAAGGAAAATTGAGACAAGAATAATTTCCTCTGGAAAAATTATTGCACAAAAACCGGAAAACTTCCTAGGTAATTTTAAAATTGTGATTATGTTGATTTTATGGAATAGGAAATCGAACATCTACTAAAAACCATAAAACCCCAATCGTTACAGAATTTTCGGCAGTTGGAGGGTTAATATTCCAAATTGCATTGAGATCTCTTTAAATTGATTTTGGTTGTCCATCAAAATTTGATAAAAACAAAAGAGGTACTTAAATGCTTTAATAATCAATTTGTCATGTATAAAACCAGTTTTGATATTTTTTATTAGATCTCAATTGCATTTATTTGTTGGTAATTGGTTTTGATGTGCTCAGAGTGATGTAAAATCGAAAGCTCGCACAAAGAAGAAAGGGAAAAAATTCTACATTTCAACGTATTAATACTGATGTCAAAAATCATAGTTATTTCTTTTTCAATGCAAAAGGTCATCCCAAATAACACCTTAAACAGCTAATTAAATTAAGATTCTTTTAAAAGATTTTTTTTAACAGAAAGTAATTGTAAAGAAATAATCAAAATTATCAAATATTTAAATTAATATCGTGAAATGAAAGTCAGTGCTTACGTGAAGTTTTTTTAAGGTAAAATTTAATATTTAATTTCGAGAAAAAAAAATAGAAATTGCATGAAAAAAAAACTAAATAATTAAAATAAGTCATAAAAAAAATTTATATGCATTTTGCTAGGAATTAGTGTTGTGATTAAAATTTGCACAGTGTTCGGGAAAAAGTGAATTAAAATAAAATTAAAATATCGCGAGTAATCTTAAAATAATTTAAAATTTAATTACTTAAAATCTAATATTGCACAATTAAATTCCGGTCTTTATCGTGTTAAAATAGTGAATAGAAAGAATAGGTAAAAAGTATGAGGAGTTTTCAAAAGATAATTACATTTTTAGAAAAAATATAAAATCGTAAAAAAAATTTAAATATAGGAAAAGTACGTGTTGATTGGTAAAGGAGAAAAGTGTCTTAAAAGTGATTTTAATATGTGGAAAGTGAACACAGTGGATTTAAATTAATTGTTTAAAAGTTTGGTAAAACATGAATAATTAAAGTAAAAGAAAAAAAAAATCCGTTATAAATTTTTGTTTAAATTTTGAGAAATCATACCACTGTGCTAAAAATATAAAAAAAATGATTGTTGTTAAAAATGCATTTGGTGATAAAAGAAATATAAAAAGACAGTTGTACATACATATAAAAATTATCAACCAAATGTATATGCAAAAGAGAGAATGATCATGGATAAATCTAAAATCTACCAACAACTATAAGAAAACAACTGCATTATCGACAACCTGGCAGCTACATGGAAGGCCTTTCGTCGCTCTGCTTGGTAAGTGCTCTTTATTATTTTTTTTAAGAAAGAACATACTGCATGAAAGAAAAAACAAAAAAAAAATATTACGAAAAAAAAAACCAATAAAAGCTTTTCCTGCTAAAGAATTTAAAAAGCAGAACTTAAATAAATTCATTTGTTGAAAAGTAATTATTTATATGCATTAAAATCCAGAAAAATAGTTCTATCAATTCTAACAGTATTTTCTTTCTTCATTTTTAAAAATTTATACCCTGATCACCAATCAAATTGATTTTTGCCGCCATGTTTAATTGCACCATATAACGTTGTTATTGTAGATTTAATAAATTTTCTATTAGAAAATTCTGTGGGATTTTCTCCAAAGATCCATTTTGAACAGAATTATTTTTTCCCCCCGTAAAAATTGCAATGTTGCATTTCGGTTCAATATTTTTTGTTCAAAATAAAAAATGTCAAAATAATTTTTTTATATTAAATAAAAAAATACAATTTGCTAAATTTTAATGTATAAAATACACAAAAATCAGTTTGATTGATTTCTATATTTTTATATTTTTTTATCATATGCATTATATTGATTTTTACGAACATTTTATCGGAGTAAATCGGTGTAAATTTTAATAAGCAAAAGCTTTTTTTTTTCGTGAAACAAAACTCTCCACTAATTAAAATCATAAAGTGAAACAAAGAAAGCAATATGCTGTTTTAAAAAGATACAAAACGTAAACAATCAACAATTTTATTTATTTATTTGTACGCTACCAGCCTAATCATTTTACAATCGGTTTATGATCGCGTTTGATACATATATAATTTTTTTGTGTTAATATCGGGTTAATTATTTGCTATCGAATCGAATTATTAGTGAATTTAAAAAAATAAATCCTGTGCAAGTTTTAAATGAAATTCCTTTACAAATGTTAGGAGAAATTTTAGGAAATAATTTTATATGGATATTTTAAATTTACCCTTTATAGTATTTTTTTTTTCTATGCTCCATTTAAGTGTCAAATTTATATTCAAAAATTTTATTAGTAATTTTTAAATTTACAGGCCTATTCTCAGTTATGACTGGTTGTGACTAATTTTATTATTTTCAAACTTCATATTCCCTGTGTTTGTTGTAAACAAAATCATAAAAAGTCTCAAAATTTAAAATTATTTGTCAATTTTGGGACGATGTGGGTAGCAGGTCTTTATTTTTTTGAAATTTTCAAACAAAATTTGAAATTTTTTTATGATTGTTTACAACAACCACATGGAAAAAATTGAGTTATGATTGAGTTATGACTTTTTTTGTGAATAGGCCCCTTAATATACATTTTTAAAATGTTCAATAAATGAATTCTATTTTGAAAATTTAACATTTAAATATGTCTGCTTAATTTCGAAATCAGACTTTCCTAAAGGTTGAGGAAATATATGCCGATGTCGGGTCCTTTTTGTAAATATTTCAGGGTCTAATAAGGACATAGGTTAGGGAGGGTTGTGAACCCCAGGATAAGTACATCTTTTATCCATAAAGTTTCCACATCGAATAGCCCTATTAACTTTCAAAAATCAGTTCATAAATTTTTCTTTTTCTTCAAATGGGGATCAATAGTTTAGATTACAAGTCCAATTTCATTTTTGTAAGCAACCACATTTTAGGGACTCTTTAATAAAAATGGTAATGGTGTCGTTTGTGTTGTCTAGGTCAAGAACCTCCCCACCCACTGAAGCTAGCGGCAGAGACGGGTCCCGCCGACCTATGATCACACAAACCTAAACCCTATGGTGTCAAAGTCACAATTTATTTTGTTTGCTGCTGAGATTGAGTGGCTGTAGTATGATCAGTCGTTTTAGTTGTGAGTTTGATTTCCGTGTGGGATCTTTAAATACAAGCGAGTTTGTTTTCATTTAAAAACGAAACACCCCGTACATGCCCGTTACATATTTTAAGCCCAAAAGTAACTACTTTTCAGTAATATGTTATAAAAGCACTTCTTAGTACACTCAAAAAAAAAAATACTTGTAAAATTAGCTAAAAATTTAGTTAAAAATAACTAAAAAAACACCTGGTTTTGAACCTGCCAAATTTTTGTTAATTTAACTAAAAACATTTAGTTGTTAATTCGTAAAATAGATTTAGCAAAAAAACCATCAATTTAACTATAATATTAGCTAACAATTTTGTAAAATTTTTACGTTATTCGTTTACCAAAAAATTACTTAAATGTAGCAAAATTTTTTGTTACTTTTTGTAAGTATAAATTTACAAAAAAGGTTGCTAAATATTCTGTAAATTTGTTAAATATTACAAATTTAAAAGAACCTAAAATCCAAAATTCTGATAAAACTAAAAAGAAACATTAATTTACAAAGCATGTTGATTTTATTGATATTAAATGAAAAATGTTTACATGTAGTAATTTCTTCTATGTTGTTACTTGTCGTTTTGAATGTTGGCAAATTCTTCTTCTTTTCGCTGTTAGATAATGCTTCGTCATATGACATAAGACGGCGTTACCGGTCATCTTTCTTTGTAGATAATGTTTCTTCATTTGACATTGGATGGCGTACCGCTCATTTTTTATTTTTGGGTAATTTTCCTTCATTTGAAATTAGATGGCGTTACCGGTCATTTTATGTCATTTTTGCATGGCTGAATTAGTATTCTATGGAATAAAAAAGTTATAATTTTTACATTGGAAAAAAAAAAATGTTTCTTGTTGTATACCTGTTGATGTTATTTGTTTGAAATTGATTCATTGTCCTTTTTTAGCTCTAAAAAACGAAATATTTTTTGGTTAACAAACAACACAAATTCAAATCATAGTTGATACTTACACGGGTAGTTGTTTTGCCAGGTACCTGTCTAGTTACACCAAAATGAGTATTTTTTCCAACTGGAATCTTGTAAAATACCCTTACTGAAATAAATAATATTAATTTATTTTATATATTTTTTAAATAATATAAATTTTATTTATTTTTTATTTTTTTGTATTAAACGCACACCCACGCGTCTTTTCGGTTTGAAATTTTGTGTACACTACTTTTTTAGAAAAATAAAAGCATCAAAAGGAATGAAAAGGAATAATGTGGTCAATTTAAAGTTTTTCTACTTCAACCAGCGATTTTTTTTTTGCCTATGACCACAACACAAAGGCTTTGGCTTTAGGCTTCAAAAAAAAAAATAAAAAAGGTATTTTTCGAGTTTTAAAATACATTACATGAAAAAAATGCATTACAAAAAGAAAATGGGACTTAAAAAAATATATATTAAATTTTTATTGGTTACAGTTAAATTTCCTGGTTGAAATTTTCCAAAACTTAAAATTAAGACTAAATCGTGCCCACAAATAGTTCTTCTCACTAATATTAAAAAATTTAAAAATTTAAAGTGTCACGCCAGCTAAAAATGACAAATCCGGTTTATTTCCGGAATAAGTTGGGGGCAAACAATAAATAGTTGAAAATAATTTCAAATTTTTATTATATGCAAAATAAACCTTTCTATTTGCTTGAATTTTCGGTTACTTTTTTGACAATCTAGAGAGATATCTTATAAAATTTAATTTTAGCTTCACAAATGAAATTTATTATTCTTAACAAAAATTTATTTTTTTTTACTTGGGAAACGGATTTTTGTATATGACTTTGGTGGAGTTC
Organism: Pegoplata infirma; assembly: GCA_963921195.1. Taxonomy (NCBI): domain Eukaryota; kingdom Metazoa; phylum Arthropoda; class Insecta; order Diptera; family Anthomyiidae; genus Pegoplata; species Pegoplata infirma. The sequence continues at coordinate 37,525 of CAWUER010000537.1, forward strand.
AATGTTTGTTCAAGATAATACAAATTAGCTAAATTTTACCCATTTTTACTTTTTATGTCAATATAAAATTTGTAACATATTTTGTATAGTTATTACTAGGGCATTTCCATGCACTAAAAATCTAAAATATATGCTAAAAAATGTAAAATATGCCCTACAAATATATTTATTTAACGTGTTTCCTGCACAAAGATATGCTTTTTTTGGTTATAAAATGGTTTTTTAATGATGTCGTAGTAAATGTTAAAAAAGTAAGACAGTGCAGTTAAGGGTTAATTTTTGACTAAAATCCCAAGCGGTGGTCATCACCTTTCCAACGATGTATTTGAAGTGAAAATCGGACCAAAAATACCAAAGTTATTTAAGTTTTTAGTAAAATCGAATTGAAAAGCTTAAAAAAACTGACATAAACATCTCGTTATCTCGAGTCTGTGGTTAGTTTTTTAACATGTTTTAATGCAGAATCAAAGAATTCCTAAATATCTATTATATTTGGTCATTCATTGGACAAAAAAAATTTACTGAATTTTTTATTCATGAAAAATACCATTTTTGGACCCTTTTTTGACGCGGTTTAGCTCACGGGGGATTATCGCTAGAGCCGAAATATTTTGGGAATCTTCATAAAACATGTCAAACTTCATTTTGGGGGGGGGTACAACTTTAACTTTTTTTTTAAGGTGAGTCGGTCTAATGCATTTGCATAAAAATCGCAGCCCCAGTTATTACTTAGAATAAAAATACTAATACAAATACATTGAAAGTGTAAAATCAATTTGTTTTTGGTCTCTTCCAACTTTTTAGCGAGTTGTTAACTTATCTAAGAAATAGCAATTTATAAATTTTAAAATAAATTTTATCGCTTACTAAATGAAAAACGCTACTTTGAATGGTAGACAAATTAAAAACGCTACTTTTAGTGAGAAAAACGATTAATTTTCAACATTGCTTTGTAAATGAAAACAGTGTTGCCGTGTATTAAAAAAAATACCGCACAATCTCAGAATATTTCTAAAGGAAAATGTTTCAGAATCTAAGAAATTTTATTTAAAAAATTTAAAGGCAGTAAAGCCGAAATTTTTTTGTTGTCACATATTTTTTTTTTTTTGTCAAAAAATACTTATAATTTAAGAATTAATTAAAAAATATATAATTATTCTTTTTATATAAAATTTGAAAATTTATGTAAATATGGGGAGGGTGGTTTGTATGAAGACTACAGGCGGAACTGGTCCGATTTCTTTAAATTTGTGAAGTTTGAATACCCATTCTGAGTCGAACTAATATTTCGGGTTATAAACAAAAACACTCTGTGGTGCAAGGTATAAATATTGTGGTATCTACAAATTTCTGAAGCTTTAACTAAAAACTTACCTTACGCCGATTAAATATACTTAAGTAATAATTTGGTTATTTAGAATGTTTTGTTTACACTCAAAAAAATAAAACTGTAAAGTTAACAAACTTTTTTTTGTTAACTCGAGTTTACTGGCTTTTTAGCAAATTTTTAGTTAAAATCAGCGTTTTAACTACTTTTTTTAGTTAAGTTCGATTTACGAAAATACTAGTTTTGTACAGATTTGGAATTAATTTTTTTTTGTTGACTTTAAAACTGAGTTTACGAATTTTTACTAATTAATTTGCTGATTTTTTGTAACATTTTTGTCAAGTCGAAAATTTTAAACATTTCTTGTGTAGCCTCCTATGCAAATCTCATTAGTCCTACTTAAGCTGAACTTAACGCTGTGAAAAATATATTTTTTTTTTTATTTAAAAAAAAGTTTAGCTGAATTCACCTAATAAAAAATGTTACGAAATTTTCAGCTGAATTTTTAGTTAAAATTACTGTTTTTTTGCTACATTCATTCTACGAAAAGTTAACTAAATATTTTTTGTTAAATTAACTAGAAATTTAGTAGGTTCAAAATCAGGTGTTTTTTTAGTTAAATTTAACTAAATTTTTTGCCAACTTTACAGTTTTTTTTTTTTGAGTGTACAATATATTAAATGAGTTAAAAAAAGTTGGTAGTTCTGAGATTTTGGATATTTTTTGTGTTGACTCTGAAAATGTTAAAACTTAAGGCCGACAACTCTGGTACAAAATAAATTTTGTTTGCAAAAGAAAGACAAACATATAAGGGAGTGAGAGAGAACCACTATGCTAATTTTCGCGAAATTGCATTATCAACCAACAGGTAAAAAACGAATAGAAAAAAACAGCCTTTTTGTAAAACACAAAAATAACCCTTATTTATGAAACACTTGTAACTTTTTTATTATCTTTCGTTTCTCTTGTAAAATTAAATAATTTATAAAACATTTATCTTTAAATTTATAAAAGACAGATATTTTTGCCTCCAGATAATAAACCAGAGATTATTGCAATTTAGTTTCCTCTAAAATTAAATATTTTTCAAATCCACTACAATGTAATAAAAAATTGTATTTTTTCAAATACATATTTAAGAAGATGCAGTAATATTTCTGCTAGATGGCGTTTTTTTAAACTGTTACCTAAGACACAAGAATGTAAATTTTCTTCTTTTCACTAGATGGCGCTTTTTAACTGGCAATTTTTTAAAAAAATAGCAAACAAGTTAGTTAAAATTAGCAAAAAAAATTGTAAAAAAAATTGTAAACTCAATTTTGCGATTAACAAAAAAAATTAATTCAAAATTTGTAAAAAAACTGTACAATTGTAAAGTGAATTTGGCTAAAAATTTAGTTAAAGTGCTGATTTCAACTAAAAATTTGCTAATCAAGTAGTAAACTTGAATTACGAGAAAAAATTTGCTAACTTTCCATTTTTTTTTTTGACTGTAATAATATCTCCTTGCGCTTGCAGTTTTTAACCTTGTCAATTCTTTAAGTTAATTGAAGTATTTAAAAACTTAATAAAAAGTACGCAATTTTTAAGTTTTACTTAAAACAAGTTAAATTTTACATATTTTAATTAACTAATTATTTTACTTCTTATTGGTAATGGGTTTTTACTCCTTATTAGTAATCCGAGTCAGTAACTACTTATTTATCTCCATACTCTTCACTACTTATTTTTGTCTCACGCCCTTGTTAAAATAATTAGTGTTTCATTCAATAAGTAACTACTTATTAACATCTGTTTCGGATTACAAAACCCATTACTAGTAATGCCAATTTTTGCTGGGATGTTGTACATGTTGCTGCATTTATTAGGGTTTTTGAAAAAAACTAACTTGAAAAAGCAAGTACCCAGCAAAACTTAGATTACCAAATAAAGTATAAAATAAGGTATTGGATTGCTTATTTTATACATTGCAGCATTGATGATTTTGATGAGACTCAAAGTAATGCATCCACATTATGACAAAGAATACCAGTAAGGTTGTAACAGATTTTGGTAAATTTTTAAAATATATATTTTTTTATTATTTTTCAATCTATGTTATGCAACAGTATTACAAAAATAAAGCATTTTATATCATCAATTTTCTATCTAAATAATATCATACAATCGTTTTTAAAATAAACTATAAGTTGTCATACTAACGTCTTCTTATTCACTAAGTTTAACTGATACAGTATTTTCCTTAAATAGTCAACTTTTTAATTTATTTTAATAACAACAAACGTAAGAACAGTTTTAATTTTTGAAAATAATATCGCATGCGATTTTTGCATACTATAATTATGTAACAATTATGCTTATAGCATTAGCACAGCATAAAATATGCATTATCACAACATAAATCATTCACTTGAAAAATTTGCGATAGGATGTAGTAGTTTGGTCGTAAACGTTATTATTTTATTAAACCTTAAATTTTATATAAAAATTACAGGTGTTTTTACTAAAAATGTAAAAAAGGCAAAACAATTAAAGGTGTTTTTTTATTTAATGTTAAAAATTTCATAAGAATAGCGTAGAAAAATACATTTCAACGGTTTATGTTACAACTGTTTGCATGACATAAATCTTACGATGATATCCGCACCCTGCAAAACATATGTGCGTAAAAACGAACAGGTTAACGAGTGCCTAATTAAACAAATATTTATCGATTTGTTATCAAACCACTACCATAAGTAACAAGTCGTGTTCTTTTCGTTTTTTAATTTCTTTCTCATCGTGGTTTTCATCAAGTTAAATCGTCTCTTCCGAAATTACGAGATATAAAATAATTAAAGTTTGATAATCGTTTCACATCGTTTTATATATAAAGTATTTTTTTGATCAAGTTTAATAAAAAGTTATTCGGGTTACAAAGTTTTTAATGATAGTTTTATTATTCGGGTCAAATTATAGTGGAAATTTACTAAATCCTAAATATTTAGCCGAACACAAAATCCGCCATATTGGTTTAATACCTTGCATGGTCTGGGAAGGCCCCACCATTGTATTCAAAAATTTTGGAAACCCAATTTATATTGGTAAGAAAATGTCTTTAAAAAGTATTATTCAGTGGTTTAAAAAAATGTATTTTATAGGGTTTTAATGCTGGAAATACATCCAAATCCAACAAGAGTTTGGATTCGTAAAAACCCGAGTGACTTAACCTAAAAATCTAAAATGATAATTTCGGTCTAGTTCCAACCCAAAGTTTCTTCATTTTAATGTACATGTCGTCCATTGACGAAATACCGATCGTTTAAATCATAATGAGGATGGTTTTTAAGTAAATTACGAAGTTTAGTACATAACCTCATTATTTGACTTACAACAGCATTTGTCCAAACAATTGTAAGGAAGATTCCATAATTTATATATAAAAAAAAAAAAAAAATTTAATACTGGTGCTTAATACGATGATCGTTAACAACAAACCAAAATAACAGTTGTGTGACAAAATTTTGATAAAAATTTTATTACTGGAAATTATACCCTAAAATGTATGAAGAATCGTTGTGGTAATGATTATAACCTACAATATTAATCAACATGATATTTATGTCCAAACATAACTATATCACCAGTTTTGAAATTTAAATTCTGATCTAAATCTACAATCATACACGGCAACTTAATTAAAATTGGTTAAATTCGTCTAAGTCCGACTTCATGATCACCTTAATAATTAAAAACGTTTTAATATGGTAAAATATACTTAATCATCACAAACTATCTTCATCATCATCCAACAAAATGAAACGTCATTATCATCATAATTAGCAATGTAAAAACAAAACATCCATTCTTTTAAGCCTATATAATTGTTCTCAACTGTGCTTTTAAATTCAAATTCACAACCAACAACAACATATAAGAACTAGTTTTGAGAACACAACAGTGACGTCACAAAATTCTAATGAGTGCAGTAGTTACTAAGTATAACATTTAAAATTTCTTTATTATAAATTTTTGGTACTGTTAAGTATAACAGTTTAAGCTTCACTTAAATAGCAATGTTGAGATTTGTTCTTTTTTTTTTTTTATATTAATTAAACCATCGTTGATCATGCTGTATGCATGCACTCTACAGTCGGTCTGTTAATAAAGATAATAACTTTGAATTTTTTTTGTACATTTTTACAACCGATGTTAAGTGCATGAACAGTGACGGTTAAAATTAATGTCTCATTCATGAAAAATTAAATATTTTAAATTAATTTTTTTTTATTGTTATACATAACATAATTAAATTGGTTTTGAAATAGTATCAATCGATGATACTTAATTATTGTATATTTGCATAATCTTTTTATTTTTTTAATAGAATTTAGAATACCTTGGATGATCTGAGCTCTCATCATCGCCTGCAAAGCAGAAGAGGTTAAATGTAAAATTATAGTCTTCAAAAAAAAAAAAAAAAACTGTAAGTTACAAATAAACAATTTAATATGCAATATACATATATTAGTTTAATACGTTAGAATATATTATATACTAACCCAATAAGCAAAATCTTAAGTGATATCGGTGTATAAAAGATAATTAATTTTAAAAATTTAAATGAATAATTCTATAATTAAGGATTTGTTTTTATACCCATATGGTATCAATAGGCATTAGAACTTATTTTATGCTAGAAATGAATTTTTTTAATAAAAGTGAATCTGATTAAAATGAATACTTTTGTGTAAGACAATTTTAATTGGGAATTTTGACGACTAGACGAAAGATGCGAATGATTTAGTAAAAATTTATTTTACTTATAATTAGGGGAAATCCGAAACAAAATTATTTTCGAGCACTGAGGTATTTCAAGTGATAGATTCGGGTGGGATTTTATTAAAAGTGTTCAGAGTGATAACAACAACTATCACTAGTACAAATCATATAATGATAACTTTGCTTAGATTCAATAGCCCTGTTTTATTTTAGTTAAGTTAGCAAGAAAAGTCTTGGAAAGAGATAGTTCTCTTATCTTTTATGTTGTAGTAATTGGTGTGGTGCGGTCAAGAATCCTCCCAAATCCGACGAGTTCAGCCCTTCAAGCTTTCCAAGCACCGACCGTCACTAAACCACGAAAAATCATTTATATGAATTTGCATAAAATGCTACAAGATTTGCAACATAAATAGAATGGCTCCCAACGGGATTGGCTTGATTGTAAAATCTTGTTATCCTCAAAAGATCAGTAAATTTTTTTTTATTTACTGTGATCGTAATTTTTTTTAGTTTTAGTAAATTAGTCCGTAGTTGATTGAATCATAAATTTGTCAGATTATGTGTGCAATTTACCTTTTCAATTTTTTTTACTCATACATAAGTCTTATGAGATTGCAATTTAGCGTGACCATATTGCTATGATGAGTCTTTACTATTTTAAAAATCTATTTATAAAATTTACAAGAAAAGAGTTCAGCTTAAAAATAAGTCATTAAATTCATGGTTTAAATCAAGGGTTTAATTTGCGATTTTTAACTGAAACATTTTGTTACCATCACTGTAGTTTCAATAGTGTAGATTAACAAATTGTGTAAGTCATAAGTGCATTCTGTTGAAATAGAATAACTTATTTGCGACACAAATTGTAATCGAGTAGTATACCATAAATAAGGAGGGAGTTATAGTTTAATGATTTGTACATTTTTTTTATATATCGTTCGTATTTGAAGTTGAAAGTCAACTTTCCCAATTGTAAGACATACAATTTTTTATAGAAATATAACAAATTAATTCTTTTTATAGAATAAATACATTAAATTTTTTTAAATTTGTTAGCCGTTGAGTAATGCCAAAAAGAAAAGGCAAACAAAAACATAATAAACAACCTTTAAATAGTGACAGCCAGATTGATTTTACGTTTGACGAAGAATCGGTTAATCCACTTATCTCAAGACCAAGAATAGACAATAGTCCGATTATAACTAGATCTAAGGCACGTGAACTAGCCTTATCAAAACAAATAGTAAATTCTGTAGAAAATATGAATAACGAAGGTGATAATACAGCCGCTGGTAATTCAGGGCAGGATACTCCTCCAACCGCTGGAGCCGGCGGAGTTGTTAGCTTAGCAGATTTAACTGAACGGTTAGAACGAGTTCTTACGTTAAATCATAGTTCGTTTATGGAAGAATTATCTTCTTTGAGGAATACATTAGTAGAAAATAGAAGTGCGACTAATAATAACAATAGAAATTTGAATTTTACTCCCTCAAATTCAAATCAGCGTGGTAATAATACATCAAATAACTTGTCATTTCATAATCAAAGCACAGGTTTTGATGCAGGTAGACCTAATTCAAATAGTAATTATTATGTGAGAATTGACAAGTGGAAAGTCACATATGATGGCACTGGTGATGTAGATGACTTTTTGTCAAAAATTGATATACTTAAAACCAGAAATAAATGTCCTGATGACGATGTAGTTGCTAGTTTTCATACCTTTTTAAAAGGCAAAGCCGAGTCCTGGTTTTGGTCTCATTTAAAACAAAATAAAGACATAAATTATGAGGAATTAAAAACTGCGATCACTAAACGGTTTACTAAAGTAGAAAATGATTGTGACAAACTCGTTATCATGGTCCAGCGTAGACAAATGCCAAAAGAGTCATTCGATGATTATTTTACAGAAATGCTAGACATGAATTATAAGTTATCCCCACGTATGAAGGACAATAAATTTATAGAGCTTATTATAGGGAACGTAAACGAAGAATTAGGTGATATTCTAATCACAAACGAATATTTCAGCTTGGAACATTTCAGAGTTTTCGCCAGAAAAATAGAAAAACATTTAGTTAGACAAAATAAATCAAAGACACGAAAACCATTTGTCTCAGAATTAAAACATTTAGAAAACGACGAAGACATGTGTGAAAATGAAGGTGAAGTGGCAGCTTTTAAATATCAAGGTTATCTTAATAGAGAACGTAGAGCAATCGATTCTAAAAATTTGAAATGTTGGAATTGTGACGCTATGGGCCACAGCTATTTTAATTGTCCAGAACCAGTAATGAAACGATTCTGTTTTCAATGTGGTGAAAAAGATGTAGCGACACCTGATTGCAAAAAGCATTCGAAAAACAAGAATTCGAACGAGTAGAAGAGGGCTTCTCGTTCTCTCACAAAAACCCCTCAATTAACAATTCCACAATAAAATTTGACAACCCTGATTCGACAAAGGCCAATGAGAACATAGAGATTAACATTTTGAAAAATCCTAATAAAAGTTTTGATAATCAAAATAAAAGTTCCATAGGCCAACCAATTTTATCCTTTCATGAGAGAAAATTAAAATATGATGAAGCAAGAAAACGTATTTTCAATGAAAAGTTATTTCCAAAAAAATTGAAAAAGTGTAGGGAAAGATTTCAAAAGCGAAAGCAATTTTCAAAAATAGTAGAATCAACTGTTATAGATGAACTAAAAGATAATAGGCCTTATGCAAAAATTTATTTCGGCTCGATTGAAATGTTTGGTCTGCTCGATTCAGGAGCATCCATAAGTGTCCTTGGGAAAAATTGTAAAGACCTTTTATCTAATCTTCAACTTAAATTTACCCCTGTTTTCAGCACATTAAGAACCGCTGACGGTGGTAGCCAAAATGTCATTGGTTTTGTTGAAATACCAGTTACATATAAAGGTGAAACTAAACAAGTTTTATTTTATTTATCTCCTAATTTAAAACAATCCGTTTATTTGGGAATTAATTTTTGGAAATGCTTTAATATAGCTCCTCAACTTTTTCTTTCAGAAATCACTTTAGATAGTGAAACATTTTGCACAGGCAGTGACACAAATTCTCATGATTTGACAGATTTAGAAATTTACGATTTAAAACGTGTTGTAGATAGTTTTCCGTCCTTTAGTAAGCTTGGCTTAGGTCGTACTAAAATTGAAACACATTCAATAGATACAGGTGATTCGTTACCTTTTAAAATTAAACATTACCCTCTATCACCCCCTCGACAACAAGAAGCGTATAGCGAGTTAGATCGCATGTTATCGTTAGGAGTGATAGAGGAGAGTAATAGCCCATATTGCAGTCCAGTAGTTTTGGTTAGAAAACCCGGCAAAATAAGACTTTGTCTCGATTCTCGCAAATTAAACACCTTAACGAAAAAAGACGCGTATCCCTTGCCACATATCAATGGACTTTTGAGTCGACTACAGGATACTCACTATATAACAGGTATTGATCTTAAAGACGCTTTCTGGCAAATACCTTTAGATGAGTCATCCAAAGAAAAAACGGCATTTGCAGTACCTGGTCGGCCACTGTATCACTTTACAGTTATGCCTTTCGGACTCTGCAACGCCGCACAAAGAATGAGTCGTTTAATGGACAAGACTATTCCTAGTCGACTCCGCGAAAACGTATTCATTTATCTCGACGATTTGTTGGTGTGTACGTCTGACTTCAAAACTCACATTGATATGTTGCAAGAGGTGGCAAATTGTTTAAAATCCGCGAATTTGACGATAAACGTCGAGAAAAGTCGTTTTTGCCAAAAAGAAATTAAATACTTAGGCTATATTGTTGGCCAAGGTTGCTTAAGGACAGATAAAACTAAAATTGACGCCATTTCGAATTTTCCCGTACCAAAAAGCCCTAGACAAATTAGAAGATACGTAGGTATGACTGGCTGGTATCGCCAATTTATCCCTAATTTTGCAGACTTAGCAGCTCCTTTAACAGACTGTTTAAAAAAGGGTTCTTCATTTAAACTATCTCCGGAAGCGGAAACTGCTTTTGTAAAATTAAAGGAAGCTTTAACGACAGCCCCTGTGCTGGTGCAACCAAATTTTAACAGACCTTTTACTATTCAGTGCGATGCTTCGCGTGTAGGCGTAGGTGGTGTGCTAACACAAACAGATGAGGAAGGGAAAGAACACCCAGTGGCCTACGTGTCCAAAAAGTTAAATAAAAATCAGAAAAATTATACCGTAACAGAGCTGGAGTGTCTCGCCGCGATTGTGTGCCTGAAAAGATTTCGTCCCTATGTGGAAGGGCTTCCTTTCAAAATCGTAACGGATCACTCTAGTCTCCGTTGGTTAATGTCGCAGAAAGATTTAACTGGTCGTTTAGGACGCTGGAGCTTAACCTTACAAAGCTACGATTTCGAAGTTGAATATAGGAAAGGATCAGCAAACATAGTTCCTGATGCCTTATCCAGGTTAGATGTCGATGAGATTTCTTTTCCGTCCGTGTCGTCAGAAATAAATTTAGAGTCCGAATATTTTCAGTTCGAAGAATATAAAAGTTTAAAGTCCGAAATTTTAAAGAGTCCACAAATTTTTCCAGATACAGTAGTGTCAGATGAATTTATTTATCAGAGAGTCAAATATCGAAAAGGTGAATTTATAGAAGAAGAGTCATTATGGAGACTATGGTTACCTAGTCAGCTTTGTCAGCAGGTCATTGAAATGAATCACAATTACGCCTCATGCCATGGAGGATTTGCGAAAACCCTCAACCGCGTAAGGGAAAAATATTTCTGGCCAAACATGTCTCGTGACATTAAAAAGTTTGTGTCTAATTGTGAAACATGCAAAATTGTGAAGCCTACTAATCAAGTACTTAGACCTCCTATGGGTCGGCAAATGGTGACTGAACGTCCTTTTCAGCGGATATACATGGACTTATTAGGTCCTTATCCAAGAACGAAAATGGGTAATTCAATGGTGTTCGTAGCAATTGACCATTTTACAAAATATATATTTTTAAAACCTCTTAAAAAAGCAACAAGTGCAGCTATTATATCATATCTAGAAGAGACTATTTTCCACCAGTTCGGTATTCCACAATTCATCCATTCAGACAATGGAAAACAGTTCGTGTCTTTACAAATGTCGGATTTTTTAAACGCTCATGGAGTCTCGCATATAAAAACAGCTTTTTATTCGCCTCAAGCGAATACATCCGAAAGGACAAATCGTGAATTTTTAGTTAAACTTCGTATACTATTAAAGGAAAAGCAGGATAAATGGGATGTCCATGTCTCAAAAATAGCAAGTATACTCAGAAGCGATTACCATGATGCAATCAAATGTTCACCATACTTTTGTGCCTTTGGGTACAATATGATTTCTCATGGATCAGCATATCCAATTATACAAAAGCTAGGGTGTTTAAAAGAAGGTCAGTTTACTTGCATACCAAATGATTCTAGAATGTCAATTTTACACGAAAAAGTCAAAGACAATTTAGCAGTTGCGCATGAAAAGGCATCCAAACGTTACAATTTGAGATGTCGAGATGTTCAATTTAAAGTAGGGCAGGAAATTTTCAGAAAAAGTTTTACACAGTCAGATTTTAAAAAGGGATTCAATTCAAAATTGTCACCACCATATGTAAAGTGCAGAGTTAGAAAGAAAGTAGGGTCATCTTATTACGAACTTGAAACTCTTAATGGCAAATATATCGGATTATATCACGCCAAAGATATTAAAGCATTTTGAATATAAAAAGTAGAATTATTTTCCCGGCTAGCTTTATACTCAGGGTGTGGTCGTGCCCCACGAAAACGTTTAAATCTGATTTCCTTATTTTCGTCCTGCGTATACTTGTACTACAAAGAAGGTTTTGTAACAGATTTTGGTAAATTTTTAAAATATATATTTTTTTATTATTTTTCAATCTATGTTATGCAACAGTATTACAAAAATAAAGCATTTTATATCATCAATTTTCTATCTAAATAATATCATACAATCGTTTTTAAAATAAACTATAAGTTGTCATACTAACGTCTTCTTATTCACTAAGTTTAACTGATACAGTATTTTCCTTAAATAGTCAACTTTTTAATTTATTTTAATAACAACAAACGTAAGAACAGTTTTAATTTTTGAAAATAATATCGCATGCGATTTTTGCATACTATAATTATGTAACAATTATGCTTATAGCATTAGCACAGCATAAAATATGCATTATCACAACATAAATCATTCACTTGAAAAATTTGCGATAGGATGTAGTAGTTTGGTCGTAAACGTTATTATTTTATTAAACCTTAAATTTTATATAAAAATTACAGGTGTTTTTACTAAAAATGTAAAAAAGGCAAAACAATTAAAGGTGTTTTTTTATTTAATGTTAAAAATTTCATAAGAATAGCGTAGAAAAATACATTTCAACGGTTTATGTTACAACTGTTTGCATGACATAAATCTTACGATGATATCCGCACCCTGCAAAACATATGTGCGTAAAAACGAACAGGTTAACGAGTGCCTAATTAAACAAATATTTATCGATTTGTTATCAAACCACTACCATAAGTAACAAGTCGTGTTCTTTTCGTTTTTTAATTTCTTTCTCATCGTGGTTTTCATCAAGTTAAATCGTCTCTTCCGAAATTACGAGATATAAAATAATTAAAGTTTGATAATCGTTTCACATCGTTTTATATATAAAGTATTTTTTTGATCAAGTTTAATAAAAAGTTATTCGGGTTACAAAGTTTTTAATGATAGTTTTATTATTCGGGTCAAATTATAGTGGAAATTTACTAAATCCTAAATATTTAGCCGAACACAAAATCCGCCATATTGGTTTAATACCTTGCATGGTCTGGGAAGGCCCCACCATTGTATTCAAAAATTTTGGAAACCCAATTTATATTGGTAAGAAAATGTCTTTAAAAAGTATTATTCAGTGGTTTAAAAAAATGTATTTTATAGGGTTTTAATGCTGGAAATACATCCAAATCCAACAAGAGTTTGGATTCGTAAAAACCCGAGTGACTTAACCTAAAAATCTAAAATGATAATTTCGGTCTAGTTCCAACCCAAAGTTTCTTCATTTTAATGTACATGTCGTCCATTGACGAAATACCGATCGTTTAAATCATAATGAGGATGGTTTTTAAGTAAATTACGAAGTTTAGTACATAACCTCATTATTTGACTTACAACAGCATTTGTCCAAACAATTGTAAGGAAGATTCCATAATTTATATATAAAAAAAAAAAAAAAATTTAATACTGGTGCTTAATACGATGATCGTTAACAACAAACCAAAATAACAGTTGTGTGACAAAATTTTGATAAAAATTTTATTACTGGAAATTATACCCTAAAATGTATGAAGAATCGTTGTGGTAATGATTATAACCTACAATATTAATCAACATGATATTTATGTCCAAACATAACTATATCACCAGTTTTGAAATTTAAATTCTGATCTAAATCTACAATCATACACGGCAACTTAATTAAAATTGGTTAAATTCGTCTAAGTCCGACTTCATGATCACCTTAATAATTAAAAACGTTTTAATATGGTAAAATATACTTAATCATCACAAACTATCTTCATCATCATCCAACAAAATGAAACGTCATTATCATCATAATTAGCAATGTAAAAACAAAACATCCATTCTTTTAAGCCTATATAATTGTTCTCAACTGTGCTTTTAAATTCAAATTCACAACCAACAACAACATATAAGAACTAGTTTTGAGAACACAACAGTGACGTCACAAAATTCTAATGAGTGCAGTAGTTACTAAGTATAACATTTAAAATTTCTTTATTATAAATTTTTGGTACTGTTAAGTATAACAGTTTAAGCTTCACTTAAATAGCAATGTTGAGATTTGTTCTTTTTTTTTTTTATATTAATTAAACCATCGTTGATCATGCTGTATGCATGCACTCTACAGTCGGTCTGTTAATAAAGATAATAACTTTGAATTTTTTTTGTACATTTTTACAACCGATGTTAAGTGCATGAACAGTGACGGTTAAAATTAATGTCTCATTCATGAAAAATTAAATATTTTAAATTAATTTTTTTTTATTGTTATACATAACATAATTAAATTGGTTTTGAAATAGTATCAATCGATGATACTTAATTATTGTATATTTGCATAATCTTTTTATTTTTTTAATAGAATTTAGAATACCTTGGATGATCTGAGCTCTCATCATCGCCTGCAAAGCAGAAGAGGTTAAATGTAAAATTATAGTCTTCAAAAAAAAAAAAAAAAACTGTAAGTTACAAATAAACAATTTAATATGCAATATACATATATTAGTTTAATACGTTAGAATATATTATATACTAACCCAATAAGCAAAATCTTAAGTGATATCGGTGTATAAAAGATAATTAATTTTAAAAATTTAAATGAATAATTCTATAATTAAGGATTTGTTTTTATACCCATATGGTATCAATAGGCATTAGAACTTATTTTATGCTAGAAATGAATTTTTTTAATAAAAGTGAATCTGATTAAAATGAATACTTTTGTGTAAGACAATTTTAATTGGGAATTTTGACGACTAGACGAAAGATGCGAATGATTTAGTAAAAATTTATTTTACTTATAATTAGGGGAAATCCGAAACAAAATTATTTTCGAGCACTGAGGTATTTCAAGTGATAGATTCGGGTGGGATTTTATTAAAAGTGTTCAGAGTGATAACAACAACTATCACTAGTACAAATCATATAATGATAACTTTGCTTAGATTCAATAGCCCTGTTTTATTTTAGTTAAGTTAGCAAGAAAAGTCTTGGAAAGAGATAGTTCTCTTATCTTTTATGTTGTAGTAATTGGTGTGGTGCGGTCAAGAATCCTCCCAAATCCGACGAGTTCAGCCCTTCAAGCTTTCCAAGCACCGACCGTCACTAAACCACGAAAAATCATTTATATGAATTTGCATAAAATGCTACAGGATTTGCAACAAGGTATAAAATAATTGATCAAATTTATAGCAAAGCATACGAGTAAGGTATAAAATATAGCATACCAGAACAAAATATATAAGGTGTTACGAGTGGTGAAAAGTTTTGTATTGAATTAACTCACCTGATTGTAAGTAGATAAAATATGCTCGTAAGTGAGTGTGTGTCATTAAAAAAATCCTGTCGTGAGCTAATCCCTAGTTTAAACTTATGCAATTTTTTTATTAAATATTTATTTTTTATGTTATTGTAATGCATTATGCATCCAATTATAAATAATGCATTATTTCAAACTTTGAAATAATATATAACCCAATTAGAAATTTTGTCTTTAAGACAATGTCAGTAATGATTCATCACGTAGAAATCAGCAAGTGAATACATTTTACTTAAGACAATATAATGACATGTCATAATTTTTGTCGGATCTACCCAAGTTCTATAAATGTACTGACTTGTCATAAAAGTTGTCTTATCAATTTATAAAAATCATGTCTTTAATGCTGACAATTATATAGCAAGTCCGACCCATCACTAAAAAAAATTTCCAATGTAAAATCGATGTAATTTTGTTTAATCCTTTAAAATACTTTTAATTTTCTTTGAAATTAAAAAAAAAATAAAATTGAATTGGTCTTGAAAAAAAAAATAAAAAAAAAAATCCGCGACCGGGGATTGAACCGAGGCCAAAAATCTACAACACGTAAGCTGTCGAACCTGCTAGACAACTAGGCCAACCACAACTTAAAATTGTTTGTAATAAAATATATTTTGAAATCATGGAGTCCCCGCACAACAATGTCGGTGACGTTTTTTTCATACAAATTTGGCAAGAAAAAACGCTCGACCGAAAACCGCTTGAATAAAATCAATTTTATTTTTGTGTCGGTTTCTCTCTCTGTTTTAGTTTTTGATATGAAAATGTTGCCACAATTTTATAAATTTTTCGATTATTTTCGATAAAGTAAACAAAAAAATGTGATCTCTAAAAAAAAATATTTAAAATTCTACAAAAACACCAAAAAAACGAAACAATATAAGAAAATCAAGTTGATAATAAAAAAAAACAATAAAATTTAATTAAAAATTTCGAAAAAGTGAAAAATAGCGTAAATATCAACGCCTGACTGAATTTCCCGCTGTCGCCTTTGTTTTGCGCCTATACTCTCTCGTGACCGAAACCGTCAACTGCACTGACATTGTTGTGCGGGGACTCATAATATTTTCAAATTTGTCAAAAACAAAATAAATTGAATATATCGTCACCTTAATTGTAAAGGGCTCCAGCAATATTTTTTTTGTAAATATTTTATTTTGTTTTGTATAAATAATATTAAAAACAACTAAGATACGCTTAAATAACTCTAACAAAATCTTGTTAAATAGGATGAAACCAAATTCCAATTAATATTGAAAAAAATGTTATATTTGAGGAAGAAAAATTCATATTGTAGCATTTTTCAATTCAGGTGACGAAATATATATAACAGGACAATTCAAATAATAAATTTATTTAAATTTGTTTTTAAATAAACACATTAGAGGTATTCAGAGTCTTGTTGCCAGCCCTGGCAATGTAGCAAAAGAGTACTTCTTTCAAAAAATACATGTATTTTGAAAAGTAATTTTGAAAAGTGCTCTTTTACCACCAGTGCCAGGGCTGGCAAGCAAGACTCTGAATACCACTATTTATTATCAAAGTTTGGCTAAAGGGGTAAGGTGCTAGACCAGTGAACAGAAGGTTCTGAGTTCGCGGACCAACCCAACAAACAAAAAGGTCCGTTAACGGTCCGCTTTCGGTCCGTCTGAAACGGAATCCGACTCCGTATACGGTATACGGACCAGAAAATGGACTATAAGGAACATCGAATCTGATTCGAAATCCGTTGAGAGTACGACATTTACGGACCGTTAACGGGCCGATATGCAGTGTAAAAAATGGAGTTCACAAATTATAGTACGTTACAGACGTACTGTTAACGGACCGTTAACGTACCGTATTTTAAGGTAAAAAGCGGAATGGACTCCGTTTATTGCGGACCGTAAACGGTACGTATTGGTATCGTTATTTAAAACAGGGTATATTTATCAAATTTTATCCTACATTCCTTACATTTTAAAACAATTTTTTTTGGGTATTGATATATTTTATTAAAAATTTGATTAAATAAAAACCATTAAAGTAATTGTTTTAAATTCCCGATTTTGGTAATCTGTTTCTAAAATTAAACCTCCAAGTTTTCCAAAATCAAACTTCTGTTGATATTTTACAGACCCTTGTTGATGTTTTCCATTGGATAAGCACTTAATTAGAAGTTGAAACCAGTTGAAACACAGGATTCAAATTGCAGATTCCTTAAAATCCCCTAAAAAGATAGAAAACTTAATTATTATTTTGAATTTATATATGATTTTAAGCAAATTTCTTATATATCTTTCCATTTTAATTGCATTATTAAACTTCTATTTGAAAATTAATTTTCTCCAAAGAATAGATATTTCCACGATAAATTCAAGTCTAAAACAATTGTCAACAAACACAATTAGTATCAGCATTTTTTTATGTTTAACTTTAATAAACTTAAACAAATTTAATGTGCAAAAAGCCAAAATTCATCCCAAAATGTGCGGACTTTTATTTAAATTAAAATATGTATGAAACTAGAACAAACTCCGTAAGTAACGGAAGAAAAATGACACCGTTTGTAACGGATTGAATACGGATGAAAATCCATGTTGTCCGTTTTGAACGGTACAGAAATGGATACTTCAATACGGAGTATAAACGGACCTGTTCGAAAATAATAATTTACGGACCGTTTAAGTTCCGTTTTCGTACCGTAAAAGCCGGATTCATGTTTCCGTACTTGTCGGTGAATCCGTAAATGTGTTTCTTGGGAAGTGAGGCAGATCAAAATAGTAAGTTTTAAAAAATTAATTTTAAGAAATTGACAGATAAAAATAGTAAGTAGTGTAAACTAAAAGCCGCGATTAATAAATTTTAAATTTTTGGGCGATCTCAGAGATGTCTTAATGACATTTCTAATTGGGAATGGGAAAACCGTAGATCAGAGTTATCATTTGGGTAACAGGGTCAGTACTGAAATACAAAAAATTCTACGTCCTGGCAATACTTGTACCACCGTTTATGTTACTGGGCCACTATTGGCCCGTTTTTATATTTCTGCCTGGGTAATTACAAACAATTTTAGTAATCAGAATTTTTTTCTTGTTGTCGTTATTAAAGATTTTACAATTATTTTTTAACAGGATTTTTCTAAAGAAATGTAAAATAAAATTTATTATTATTTCTGCTAATATTTAATACTTGCATCGGTTTTAACAATTTTGCAAAGTTTTTTTTAATGCTATCTGCAAAAAAAATGTCGACGGAGTTACAGAGATGGAGTTTACAGCGACAGCGTTTACATTTCATCACTTTTTGCCGTTTTTTTTTTTCAAAAACTATTTGTCGGAAATTGATTTCCGAAAGAATCATTAGATGTTAACTAAATATGTCAAAATATGACAATATTTGATATACACTCCGAGTAGTTTTGTTGTAAACATGGAGACGGGGCTTACAGAATTTTTCAAATTTTGGTTTACGAATTTGCTTTTCATATCGGGAAATTAATATGCAATATAAAAACATGAAACCAATGATGCAAAAATGTTTTTCTAAATATAATTAGTCAAAAATAACAAAATTGCTGTGTTCCACAATGCCTAAAAAAGTGTTGCATGGGTAAAAGAGATAGTTATGACTACATAAAAATATTTTTAAAGAATGCCAACATTCCCTCTTTAAAATTGTAGTCAATTATTAAGTTCTTGGCTTATTGGTTTTTAAGATATAACCGGTTAAAGTTGAAAAACCAAACTGGTTATTGGCGACGGAGGTTACATTTGGCCTACAAAAATAAAAAATCTTGTCAAAAATAGCTGATTAATGTCCGGATTGTTGTTAGTTATCTAAAACGCCTATATAAAAAACAATTTTCATTAACAAGACAAACCGACATTTGAAATCCTACTGATGATAACACTGACTGGAGTGTTTGAAACCGGTATGGGAATACCAGAAATGTCTATAGTCTTTAAAAAATCAATTTTTCTTCTGCATTTTTTGACCGTGAACCCTTATCTATATATATAAAAGAGTTGGGTGAGTGAGTGACTGACTGACTGACTGACTGATTCATCATCGCCCAGCCCAAACCGCTGAAGCTAGAGACCTGAAATTTGGACTGCAGATTCACCTCCCGGAATATAGATCCACTAAGGCTGGATTTTTGCCAGTGTTGATTCTAAGGGGGTAAAAAGGGTAAAAAACTGTACTTTTGGTACTCTTTATATCTCCCGAAATAATAGTCATAGAGACTTGAAATTTGGACTGTAGGTTCACCTCCCGGAATATAGATCCACTAAGGCTGGATTTTTGCCAGTGTTGATTCTAAGGGGGTAAAAAGGGTAAAAAACTGTACTTTTGGTACTTTTTATATCTCCCGAAATAATGGTCATAGAGGCTTGAAATTTGGACTGTATGTTCACAGCCTGGAATATAGATCCAGTTAGGCTGGATTTTTGCAAGTGTTGATTCTAAGGGGGTAAAAAGGGTAAAAAACTGTACTTTTGGTACCATTTATATTTTCTTAAGTAATGGTCCTAGAAACTTGAAATTTGGAATGTAGATTCACCTCCCGGAAAATAGATTCACTAGGGCTGGATTTTTGCCAATGTTGGTTCTAAGGGCGTAAAATGGGTAAAAAAGTGTACTTTTGGTACTTTTTTTATTTACTGAAATAATGGTCATACAAACTCGAAATTTGAAATGTAGGCTAACCTCCCGGAAAATAGATTTACTGAGGTTTGGTTTTTGCCAATGTTGATTCTAAGGGGGTAAAACGGGTAAAAAAGTGTACTTTTGGTACTTTTTATATCACATGAAATAATGGTCATAGAGACTTGAAATTTGGACTGTATGTTCACATCCTGGAATATAGATCCAATAAGGCTGGATTTTTGCCAATGTTAATTCAAAGGGGGTAAAAAGGGTAAAAATCTGTACTTTTGGTACCTTTTATATTTCCTTAAATAATAGTCCTAGAAACTTGAAATTTGCAATGTAGGTTCACCTCCCGAGACAAAGATCCACTTAGGCTTACTTTTTTGCCAGTGTTGATTCTACGGGGGTAAAATGGGTAAAAAAAGTGTACTTTTGGTACTTTTCTTTATTTACTGAAATAATGGTCATTTAAACTTGAAATTGGGAATGTAGGATACTTTGCTAAAAAAAAAACAATATGGAAAAGGTAATTTTTGAAAATTTTGATTCTTAGGAGGATAAAAGAGGTAAAAAGTGTACTTTTGGTACTCTTTTTTATTTCTTAAAATTATGGTCATAGAAACTTGAACTTTGGAATGTAGGATCCTTAGGTGAAAAAACATTCTGGAAAAAGTACTTTTTGGAAAATGCGTTTCTTAGGGGGAACCTTTTATAAAAAGTACCTTTCATAAAAAGTACCTTTAATAAAAAGTACCTTTTATAAAAAGTACCTTTTATAAAAAGTACCTTTTACAAAAAGTACCTTTTATAAAAAGTACCTTTTATAAAAAGTACCTTTTATAAAAAGTACCTTTTATAAAAAGTACCTTTTATAAAAAGTACCTTTTATAAAAAGTACCTTTTATAAAAAGTACCTTTTATAAAAAGTACCATTTATTAAAAGTACCTTTTATAAAAAGTACCTTTTATAAAAAGTACCTTTTATAAAAAGTACCTTTTATAAAAAGTACCTTTTATAAAATGTACCTTTTATAAAAAGTACCTTTTATAAAAAGTACCTTTTATAAAAAGTACCTTTTATAAAAAGTACCTTTTATAAAAAGTACCTTTTATAAAAAGTACCTTTTATAAAAAGTACCTTTTAAAAAGTACCTTTTATAAAAAGTACCTATTATAAAAAGTACCTATTATAAAAAGTACCTATTATAAAAAGTACCTTTTATAAAAAGTACTTTTTATAAAAAGTACCTTTTATAAAAAGTACCTTATATAAAATGTACCTTTTATAAAAAGTACCTTTTATAAAAAGTACCTTTTATAAAAAGCACCTTTTATAAAAAGTACCTTTTATAAAAAGTACCTTTTATAAAAAGTACCTTTTATAAAAAGTACCTTTTATAAAAAGTACCTTTTATAAAAAGTACCTTTTATAAAAAGTACCTTTTATAAAAAGTACCTTTTATAAAAAGTTCCTTTTATAAAAAGTACCTTTATAAAAAGAACCTTTTATAAAAAGTACCTTTTATAAAAAGTACCTTTTATAAAATGTACCTTTTATAAAAAGTACCTTTTATAAAAACTACTTTTTATAAAAAGTACCTTTTAAAAAGTACCTTTTATAAAAAGTACCTATTATAAAAAGTACCTATTATAAAAAGTACCTTTTATAAAAAGTACCTTTTATAAAAAGTACCTTTTATAAAAAGTACCTTTTATAAAAAGTACCTTTTATAAAAAGTACCTTTTTTGTAAAAAAAAACAATCCAGGAAAAGTACTTTTTGAAAATTCCTTTTCTTAAGGGGTAAAAATAGTACTTATGGTACTTTTTATTTATGCTGAAACAATGATCATAGAAACTTGATATATGGAATGTAGGATCCTTAAGTGAAAACAAATTCTGGAAAAAGTATTTTTTGAAATTTCCTTTTCTTATGGGGTGGAACGGGTAAAAATTTAAACTTTAGTTACGTTCTTATTTTCTGAAGTAATGGCCCTAGAATCTTGAAATTTGTAATGTAGGATCATTCGGTAAAAATACATTCTGGAAAAAATACTTTTTGGAAATTCCGCTTCTTAGTAGGGTAAAATGGCTAAAAAAAGTGTACTTCCGGTAATTTTGATATTTTCTGACGTAATGGAAAACTAAAATTTTGGGAAAAGTACTTTTTGGAAATTCCGTTTCTTAACGGGTTAAAAAGTATGTACTTTTAATATTTGCTGAAATAATATTCCTAGATAATTGCAATTAGTAATGTAGGATCCTTCGGTGAAGAAAAAACATACTGGAAAAAGTACTTTTTGGAAATTCCGTTTCTAACGGGGGTAATAAAGTGTAATTTTGGTACTATTTTTTTTTTGTTTGTTCCTATAATAATGGTCTTAGAAGCTTGAATTTTGAAATGTAGGGTCCTTCGGTGAAAAAAAAAACAATCTGCTATGCTAAAGTATTTTTAAAAGATTCCGTTTCTTGAGGTGTAGAAAAGTGTTTTTTTTTATACTTCTTGAAATAATGATCCTAGGCAGTAAAAATTTGAATGCTGTATTCTTTAGTAAAAAAATATTTTGGAAAAAGTACTTTTTGGAAATTCTGTTTCTAAGAGTCGTAAAGGGCATAAAAAGGTGTAAGTTTGGTACTTCTTATATATCTCGAAATAACGGTTCAGAAAAAAAAAGGTTTTTGGAAAATTTAATTTTAAGTGGAAAAGGTGGCAAATGGTTATTTGTAAATATCTAACTATTAAAGTCTAGAATCTCGAAATTTGACGTGCAGTATCTTCCAGCCGAAATAACACCCAAGAGATGGACAGGGTAAAAAGGGGGTCCTAAATTGGTACAAGGGGTGTAAAATGGTATTTTTATATTTATAAGATAAATGCAATAGCACTTTTTGTTTCTGTAACGCATATTATATGGAGAGGAATGAAACTTGCATGGAGATTGAATTGGAAATGAAATGGAGTACAACGGGGAACGAAATGGAATAGAGCGGGGAACAATATGGAATGATACTTTTTACTAATATTTTTCGTATTAAACTTTTTAACTCCATATTTTTTCTGAATATGTTTTTTACCCAAAATTTTTTTCATTCCCATTTCTTTTTACACTGAAATTTTTTTTCACTCAAGGTCCAAAATCCCGATATAAGGGCTCGAAAATTTTAAAAATCTTTTTCACCGGAACGTACATGACAACGTACCACCGAAATTATTCAAATTTTATTGTTAAAGTTATTCAATGAAATATTATTTTATGAACGACTTAAACGTCCACAATAATTTTTTGAAATCGGTAGGGTAATCCTGATCCTTCTATTATCCGGTATTTAACGTAACCGGTAACGAAGTTCCGGCGGGCGAGCTAGTATAAAATATAATTTTTATAAATTAAATTTTTCTTCAGCATTTTTTCAACTTTAACCCTTATAAAAAATATAATTGAGCCCGAGTTCGATCTGTACTTACAGAAAAACCATTAAATGGGAAGTTTTGTTAAATATTAGTGTATTGGTAGGTAAATTAAAATATATAACAAAAGGGTAATAAAAAACCCAGTGTACAAATTAATTATGCTCTCAAAATATTTTTTATGCAAAAACAAATGAAAAACATATTTAAAACAAGTGAAAAATCAATTTAAAACCATCCCAGTAAATATTCATTTGTTTTAACAAACATCAAACTTTATTTTTTACTGTTAATAAAATTTTGTAAAATAAATAACATTGAACATTAAAAAATAACGTCACTTTAATTTTTTTTACCAACAAATTCGAAAAAATAACCTACGAAAACATTAAAAATTAATGATTGTTGTGTTATGTTTACCAAATAAATTAAAAAAAAAAAGATAACTACGAAAACATTATAAATTAATGATTTTGTATGTTATTTTTTAAATTTTTCTATTGAATTATATTTAAAAAAAAAATAATAACATTTTGGGGAATCGATCCCACAATCAACAACATTCTGGTCAGATACTCTACCCATCATGCCAAAGTCACTTCTTACAAACATGTTTTTATATTTCTATAAATAATTTTTTGATTTTTTTTTCTACAAAAAAATAACTGACTTGTGTAGCTAAAAACCATAGGCGTAGATAGCCCAGAATTTTAATCATTCACAATTTTTTTTTAATAATTTAATGATTTCATTAATTTTTGAAAAAATAAATAATAATATTATTAATAATATTATCATAATTAATAATATTATCATAATGAGTCTTTAGGACTCGTTATGATTATTCAATGAGTCTGAAGGACTCGTAATGATTATTATATAAGATCTAATAGTTTTTCCCATTGAAAAATAGCCTGAATTATTGAAAAAAGTTTTTATATGAATCTGATGTTTTTGTCAGTAATAAAAACTTTACCGAATCTTAGGGTTTTACCTTCAGGAAAACATTTTAACTTCTTTGATTTAAAAAAGTTTCTAAATTCTAAGGGGTTTTTTTAAAGACAAAAGTTATTGAAAGAAAGAATCTGAGAATTTTGACTAATAATCATCAACTTTTGCAATCATCAGAACTTTTTCTTGAAAATAATCACAGTAATCTAATGATTTTACTAAAGGAAAAACATCTTTCATTCTCAAAACATATCTAGGAGTTCTAAAATTCCGAAAAATCTACAGAATCAAAATTAAAAAAAAAAAAATATGAATTTTTAACCGCTTTCTAGGACACCTAAACGCATGTTAAAGGGAACGCTTCAGGAATAGGTCTGGGTTTTTCTATTAACAAAAAAAATAAAAAAAATCTATTCCCAGAAATGTTGGCTTCCTACACCAATGGTAAAAACTAATGATATTTCATTAAAAAATACCAACAATTTAAAAAAAAATTACTTACACAAATCATTAAAAATCAAAAGAATAATCAGTAGTTTTTACTTACAGAACAAAAATAAATGATTTTAAAAATTAAATGTGAATGAAAGTCTTCATTTTTTTGTGTTATTTTTGAAACAAAGGACTGAAGAAGTCATTAATAAAAACTGAACATCAAACAAATGTTTTTTGTTTTAAAAACGACTAAACGGAAAACTTTTTAAATAAACTACAAACAGTTAATGACATAATTTTTTGAGTGTATACAAATAATTAACAATTAAAGAAGAATCACTTATTTTTACTTACAGAACAGAAATAAATAACTTTAAAAATTGAATGCTAATGAAAGTCTTAATTTTCTACGTTTCTATTTTTTAAAATAAAGAACAGAAATAGTCATTTAAAAAAACCAGAGACCAAATATAACAGTTATATGTGTCTTTTTGTTTTACAAAAATCATAAAAAAAATGTTGTCCAAAATAAGTATTTTATATATGAAATAACTTCTCGAGATGTCCCGTGTTAAAATTTGCTATAACTTTTATTTTTTTGATTTTTTCAATAACAGTAAAAAATAGCCGTCATTAAAAACTTTTTGTTCAAACAATTTAAAATAACTTCTATTTTATATTTATTGGAGTAAATAACTGTTATAATACTTATTTTTAAAAAAGTCAATAAAAGTTTATATCTTTAAATCTTTGATTGAAGTATTAGCTATCAAAAGGATTCTTCTGCATGCGTTTATTGTTGTTTTAATTTAATAATTAAATTGTTTTAAGGCTCAAAGAGTTTTTAATAACTGTTATAAAAAATAAAAGTTTTTTATTTCTGTTATATTGAACAGATATTTATATAAATCATTTTAAACTGTTATTTTTAATTTTTATTTGAAAAAATAATTTTGAACAGTTAAATTTTACTTTTTTTCAATAAATCTCATAACAGTTATGGTCTCTAAAAAAAACTGAATATTAAACAAATGGTTTTTCTTAAAAAAAAACGACAAAACATTAAACTGTTTAAATAAACTACAAACAGTTAATGGCATAATTTTTTGAGTGTAATAAAAAATCGCGAAATCGTAACTTCAGTAGTTATTTCTCCGAGTTAAGCCATTTAAAAAATTATATTATGGTAAAAAACCGTTTACCAGTATTCCAAATGCCTCCCCGGAAGTCATATAAAAATCAAAAAAAATCTTGGGAACCCACATCGCGGATTAAAAAAAATCCACAAAAAACTGTACTATACGAGCGCAACAGGCCATATCGATTTTTTTTTTGAGCTGAAATGGGCCCAGAAAGTATCTAATGGGAGTCATAATGACTCCATAAAGGTTTCGTGAAAATCAACCCGCATCGCGGTTGAAGTATGGCTTTTTTGAAATTTTTTTATTGATTTGATGTGGGTGCCCAAAGATTTTTTGATTCTTATGAGACTTTGGGGGATACATTTGGAGTTCCAGCAGAAGGTTTCCCACTATAGCATAATTTTTTTTTAAGTGGCTTAAGTCGGAGAAATCATTATGATTTCGAGTTTTTTTCTTACTTAAAAGTCCCACTTGCGTTGCTACTGGAACGCAAACGGCCTAAGCCAACACAAAAGAGAAGTAGAATATTTCCTTAATTCCCAAAGTATTGATATACTGCTAGTCTCTGAAACTCACTTTACAGATAGAAATTGCTTTAGAATCAAAGGCTACTCTATCTACGACACAAAACACCCTACAGGTAGAGCGTTTGGTGGATCAGCCATAATTGTCCACGACAAACTAAATCACTTCCCCTTAGAAGAATACAGAACTGAGCACATTCAAGCTTCTTCAATATACCTTGTAGGAGCCAAAATGGCAGTGTCCGCCATTTATTGTCCACCCAAGCACAAAATATCGGAACTCGATTTCAAAAAATTTTACAAAACCCTGGGTAACAAATTTTTAGCAGCAGGGGACTACAATGCCAAGCACACTCACTGGGGATCGAGACTCATTTCTCCCAAAGGAAGACAGCTGCTAAAAGCTATAACTTCCAGCCAGCTCGACGTATTGTCTGGAGGTCAGCCAACTTATTGGCCTTCAGACCTTAATAAGATTCCCGATCTCATTGACTTCGCAGTAATAAAAAATATTAAACGTGAACAAATTTCGATAGCATCGTCGCTCGAATTATCATCTGACCACTCCCCAACGATTCTGACACTGTCTCATAAGGAACCAATTTCAGTCCATAAAATACAAAAAATACGTTAGTTCACACTTATCACAAAACATCTCATTAAAAACTGAGGCAGAAATTCAGTCAGCAATATTGCTCTTCTCAGAAACAATAACTGCTGCAGTTAAAGTATCTACTCCAGCCCCAAAGCCCACGTAAAATAAAGGGTACATGTGCCCATCAAATATACAAAATCTTGTTCAAGAAAAACGACATCTTAGAAGACAATGGCAACTTCACCGCTCTCCAATCCTGAAAAACCAGCTTAAAATCTGCCAAAAAGCCCTACATAAAGCACTCGAAGAAAATAAAAACGCATCACTGAATCTTTATTTACAGGGCCTAGATCCAACAGACAAAACGGATTACAGTCTTTGGAAAGCAACAAAACAACTGAAAAGACCCATACCCTACGAATCTCCTCTACGTCTTAGTGACGGAAATTGGGCGAGAAGTCACTGCGATAAAGCCAACGCTTTTGCCGATCATTTAGAATTCATTTACACCTAACATCACTATATCGGACATATAAATTCCTCAAATAAA
>CAWUER010000537.1:70000-82000 GCA_963921195.1 Pegoplata infirma
AAAAAAAAAAAAAGTCCCATAATTAGCGAAAATAATTTGTTTGCCAAAATTTTTTGAATGTGATCTTGTTTAGACAGGGAAGACCTATTTTTCCAAGTAGATAACACCAACAAAAAATAATGGTTGTCAAGAATTAAGATGAAATATGTAATTTTTTGGGGGTTTTACTTTAACCGAGATGCGGGAGGGTAAGAACATTTTTGATTTTCACGAACATTTTATTGAGTCATTTTGACAACCAATAGAAACTTTTTGGACTCCTTTCAGCTCAAACAAAAAAATAAAAGTAAAAATTGATACGGCTTAATTTATATTGAAAACACATTTAGTTTGTGAAATTTCATTAATAACATAATTTGATATAACTGATTAATTCATTTTATAATTATCCAAGTTCTATGCTAACATTATTACATAATTTTGTATTATTTAGCTGAAGGTGTTAAATGTAAAGTTTAATGATTGACAGCTGTCAATTAGTGTTATTATTTAATAAATATTGATTACACTAGATGTAATCATACAAATAGGTTTTGCCAAATTTATAGAATATTGTTAATTAATTGAACGAAATATTAAAATTAAACTTATATTATCATACGAACATACACACATATTTTAATAGATTTGTCAATATATAATTTAAAGTTAAAGTAAAAAGCTTAAACTTAAAAGTTATTCAATTCAAATTTGGAAATAATATAAATTTTTACAACGTAAATACATACATATTTCATTAGCATTTGGAAATCCTTATGATAATAGGTCTATTCGATTACCCAAATTTCTTACTATTTTTTACTACAACTGGAAAGTCTTGTTTACTTTTTGTATTGAAATATCCAGCGGTAGTAAAATGAGTAAAAATTAGTAGATTGTAGTAAGGTAATCGAATAGACCTAATAACTGTTCAATGATAAATATTTTTAACATGATAATGTTTTTAGGCTGTAGTCTAATTTTAAAAAAGTTGCAGGACGCTACCTCAGTTTGACTATATAAGCTAACAATTAACGAAAAAGAAAACAAGAATTACTATTTTCATTTTCTTAAAACCAAAAATTTTAATAACTTGGTAACTCGTGGTGAATAAACTCGCTTTTCACCAGCTGGTGAATAAAAAGTAACAATTATTTTTCAACAAAAATTTTTTTTTTTTCATTTTTTTTTTTTTCATCAATTTTTTTTCATAAAATTTTTTTTTTTTCATAATTTTTTTTTTTCATCAAACTTTTTCTTTATCATATTATTTTATCACTTTTTTTTTATAATTTTTTTTTTTCATCAATTTTTTTTTTCATCAAATTTTTTTTTCATTAAATTTTTTTTTTTCATCAAATTTCTTTTTTTTTCATCAAATTTTTTTTTCACAATTTTTTTATCAAACTTTTTTTTCATCAAATTTTTTTTTTTTTGTCATAAAAATTTTTTTTTTCATCAAACTTTTTTTTTCATCATTTTATTTTATCAAGTTCTTTTTTCATCAATTTTTTTTTTTCCTAATATTTTTTTTTTCTTCAATTTTTTTTTTTGTCATATTTTTTTCATCAATTTTTTTTTTTCCATCAAACAATTTTTCTTTTCATCAAAAAAATTTATCAAAAACTTTTTTCATCAAATTTTTTTTTCACCAAAAATTTTGTGTTTATTAAATTTTTTTTAACATAATTTTGTTTTTCGTGATAAAAAAAAATCTATTTTTTAACCAAAACTACTTTTTCACCAAGTCTAAGCTTTTCACATAAAAATTTTCCATTTGTTTATCAAATGTACATACAACAAGTGAGAGTGTTATATTCTTTGGTGCCGAATCTTTTATACTCCCCAAAATGTAAAAACACTTTTTTGCACTCACTTACGAAATGTACAGCTCTTTTGGTTTTTTAATGGGGTCCTTAACTGATATTTCAATTCGTTTTGCATGGAATAGCAAAGTAATATAATATTATTTTTTCTAAAAAAACTTTGCTTTGGCAAGTACACCCAAATCTTCCGCAAAACATTATCATGATTTAATGTTTTGGGCAAGAGTACAAAATTCGCAGGCATTTTTTAGTTTAAGCTTTCTTTGTAACATAAAATATAATAGTATATTTTATGGTTATATTGAGAGAAACCAGACTTTTTATGTCATCACTCATAAATTGTGATCTTCTTGGCCGAGCCATCAAAGCGACGCACATTGGATCCTAGACGCGCATTTGAGAGCCAAACAAATGTTTAGTTATTTACAGTAAATGCTCGTATTCGTTAAGTAGACACCCTAGGAGAAAGAAAACCGTTCAGAGAAAGAAAATCCATCACATAGTTTAGTCAGAACATAAATTCAAAGTAAGGACTTTTTGCATAAATTTGAAAAAAATAATTTTTTTGAAGACTTTTTTTATTTTATTTTTTAAAACTACTTCCAATAATGCGATTTTCCTGAAATTAAGTGGAGATTGTTGCTATATCTATTACCTTTGTTACCCATTTTATGGTTTTTAATATTACTCTTTTTAAGTAGGAAATACAGGCCAACAAAAAGTGTCAATTTTTGAAAAAATAGAAAAAAACTATTTATATTTTGGATTGCAACTTTTGTGGGGAACGGAAGGGAATGGCGATTCTTTTTGTACAATAAACTAGAAGTATTACTTAATACTCCTGGGGTAGAAACTTTTGCAGCCAGTTGCAGCTGCGCCCTGAAATGAGGTTTAAAGTGGGGTCTACTAACGAAAAAATAAGTATTTTTAAAGTGATTATTTTTTAACAAAATTTACTGTTAACCGTTTTATTACAAAATTTTACTTAAATGACCTATATTGTTAGCAGACAACCGCGGTTTCCAATAATTATTGATTTTGATACCCTACCTCACTTTATTAAGGCAAAAGGAGTTTCACCTAATGCTTGTGACTAAAAAGCTTTCTTGACCGCAATTACGGCCAAAATAACTGGAATATTAGAACATATTATAAAACGGGTTGTTATAATACTTCTGTGTATCAACGCAAATGAAAAAAATAATTCAGTTAAGTTTAGAAAACATATATGTACATGGAACTGCAAAATTATAAGTTGAAAAGCATGGTTGGTGAACCATGAGTGCCACTATGCATACAATTCTAGCTCATGATACTATTTTTACAAGAATTGTGATTGCCCGTTGGTATTAAAATTACCCTTAACTAATTAAGTAACATTTAAAAATTATTTGCCTTTCATGGCAATTATCGGAGTAGGCTTTGAAAAGATCACATAGGCATCTTAAAAGCTATAAAAGATACTTTAACAGAGAAAACTCACAAACAACCTGCAAGATGTTTTTAGTATGGTTATGATTGAGTCCGATCCAAATATCTGTGGCAAAAAGGAATAAGTGCATAAGTGTTTTTATACTACTTTTCAGGAGAGCATTTTTAAGTTTTAATTTTAAATACCAAATCTGGGTTTAAAAATTTGAACACTTTGGGCGTGTAAATATCTCAAGCATTATTATCGACACAATCTTCGCTACTTTAAAAGTTGAAATATATCAGGACAACGGAGATATCGGGTGAAAACCATTGATGTTGTTGTTGCGTTTTGCAAAATTACATTTTAATCCAAGCATATGTCGAGATATGCAGTTATGCAGTTATTATGCAGTTATTATAAAATACATTTTAGCGTCTTCAACGAATGCTGATTTTAAAACAAAGAATAAAAACATAACTCAGATATGCTGTTACGATTTTTATTTTTCCTTTAAAAAAAAAATGAGTTGTGGAGTTCTGAAATCAATATCTCAGAAAGTAATGGTCCGATTTTCATAAAAATTTGATACAATACGAAAATGGACAAGGAGATTCCGAAAATGCAAAAAAGGGCGTAGACTTTACCAAAATATGAAAGAAACATTTTGTATTGAATGGTAAGGTGTTATATTGTCACTTAAAATCCGTAACTGTTTTAAATAATTGACCACCATTTTATTTTTAATATGAATAAATTAACCAACTTTGTCTAAAATTTACAAGTAGGGTACTAATGCGAAAAATGTCCAATCCACATTTGTGAGTTCTTTAAGGTCTCCAGTTTTTATAATGGTAAAGAATGTCGTAAAATTCCTATCCGTTCAAGAGTTATAACAAAAAAACGTCGATGCGCGCCTTTTCCATACAAAGTTCCCAATGTGTTACGTAAGTTTTTGTGTCTCAATCATTTTAATCGGTTCAGTATTATCGCCAAAACTAGGATTTCAACAAACAGTAAGAAAGACAGACTAACATCGCTAGATACACTTAAAATGGAGTAAGGTGGGTCGAAAAATTATTTTTTTTCTGACCGTTACCCAAGACATTACCTTGCCGAATAACTTCGCATGAACTTCTAAATTGTATGCAATCTTTCTAAATATTTAAACAGATTACAGTTTGGTTTTTTCTACCAATTAATAATAAAATTAATAGTTCTTTGTTGGCATTAGTAATTTCTATATATTTTTAATAATGATACATAAATTCCAACTCTTCCAAAATCTAATTACGATTGCTAAATAACATTTATATTAAATTCCTTAAATATCTTTCATTTCATTCCAAGAACATTAGTAAGATTTTATTAGATTCTATAGTAAACATTTATGAAATTGTTAACGTAATTCATTCTCACTTCATTAAACTTTCATTTGTTCATGTAAACAATAAATTGAAGAAAACGAATGAGTGAATGGTTAAAAGTACAAGTGTAATATTATAAATTCTATAAAAATCATAACTTATGACAGGTTAGATGAAAACACAAAATTACACACTCTCTTACAAATTTGGCAAATTTTTACTTTAAATTGTTTAAGAGTCTACACTCAATATTAATAGGATGATGCAGCAAAATATATTAAAATTTTTTGGGTTACTCAAAAAAATTTTCTCACAAAGAAACCCATGCTGGATTGAGTTACCTAATAAATTTAACTTTCTAAGTCTAAATCCCAGCTTAGCAATAATTTTTTTGTGTACACTCAAAAAAAGAAAAAAAAAATGGGTATTGAATACTAAAAATTTAACAAAAGAACTAATGTTTCTGTCCAAAAGGCCCTAGTGTAGTAATTGGTAATCAATACTAAAATTGTTTACTAATATTATTCAAAACCAGTAAAAATGTCTAAAAGTGTATATTGTGAAATTTTTTATCGAAAACGTCAATATTTGGAAACCCAGTTTCAAAAACTAAAAAAAGTCTCAAGACATGAAATTCTACCACGCACTCACATAACAAATGCAGTTGCCACAACCGTTAATATTCCAACCTTATATTTGAGCGGTCATTCGGTTGTAACAACTACATTTCGGTTGTCTCAACCGTATTGCGTATTGTGACCGGTTACAAAAATCTACAAAATGAGGTTGGAATATTTACGGTAGTGGCAACCAAATTTGTTATGTGAGTGCACTTTTATCAAGGAAGCAGCCTTTGATTTTGTAACAGAAGTTCGAGACTCTGAGACAATTTCTACAGACAAAACCTGAAAATTTTATACAGCAAATGTGAGATAGTATTTATAGCATAATTTTATCACGAGAAATATCAGATTATAATATATTTTTCGTCATCAAGCACATCTGTTTAAAAATTCGTTAATTATGAAAATTTATCCTAAAGTTAAAGTTTCGGACAGTGAGGCATTTTTCTGAAGATTAGATTCTGAGAAAAGTCCAATATTTCAAACAAAAATCTAATGTAGAAAGTAGATATGGACGCAGGTCATATGATTTCAGTGATTCACGCTAATCACGTGTGAATCACGTGATTGTGAGTGAGCGTGAGTTCAAAATATAATAGTGATTAGTGAGTTAGATGAATTTTTGCGTGAGTGATTAGGAAGTGATTCATTTTTTTGCATGAGTTTGTATGATTTGATTTTACTAACTTTTTTCTTTTTTTTATTTCTTGCCAAAAAAAAACATTTTTTTGCAGTTTTTTTTTTGGAAAAAATTTAAAATGTGAGAAGAGATTGTGGAGCACTCGTAATTTTTTTTTTACTTGCATGATTTGTGAGTGAGCATGAGTAAACAAAATATTTGCGCGAGTGATTAGTGAGTGATTCGGTTATTGTTTGCGTGGGAGTGAGTGTGAGTCAAAATTCAGTCACGAGCCCATCTTTAATAGAAAACATTTTAAATTTAGAATATTTCTCAGATTTTAATAATTTTTTCTAAAATATAGACCATGTCTGGCAATGTTTGCAAAATAAGTACTTAGATCAGAATTGATGAAGGAGAGGAAGAAGAATAATGATTACTAAAAATAAAAGTTTGTTTACACAAAATGACAATAACGACTCTTCTGTTAGAAAAAAACACAGCAACAACCACACTCGAATTGAAAAAATCAGATTTAGTTGATACTTGCTTAACAGCCTACTTGGCGTATCGGTCTAGAGTGATTGTATGTTACAAGCAGTTAATAGCAAAGTACTACAGATGATGGGTTCAATCCTTGTCGGCTGCGATCTGTAAATAATTTTCACACATAGAGTTCTATTGACAATTAACTAAATAAATTTTACATTAAAAGTTTTCTGAAGATTATTATAACTGGATAATATGAAACTAGTAAGAAGCAAACCAGGATGTCTTAAATTTTTACAAAAATTAAAATTTCTCTTTCACACTTTTCTCAATTCAAAACCATATAAAAAAAAATGTTGTTGGATTCAAAGATTTTTTTTTGTAAAAATTTTTAAGAAGATTTCTATGATTCCAATGCGTGTTAACTTTTTTTAATTCAACTTCTTAAATTCTAAATCATTTTTTTATGCAAATATGTCTCATGTTTCAAAACATTTTTCATTTGTACAATTCTTTGATTCTTAGAGACTTTTTCAGAATTATATGTTTTTACTACCGACAAATTCTTAGAAATTAATATAGATTTCAATACGATAATTCTAAGACTCTGTGATATGTATACATTTATTTTCCTATGTGTCTGGGAAAAATTTGTATTCTACTAAAGCTTACACTCAAAAAAATACGTTAGTAAAAAAATTTGTAAAGTGGTTTGTATCTCAAATTTACTACTTTTTTACTAAATTCTACTAAAAAATCAATTTTTAGTAATTCTTTTTAGTAAACTCGCTTTACAAACTATTAATTTTATACTGATTTTTTAATAATTTTTTCAGTTGATTTTTTAAAAATTATCGTACTAACTTTTGATAATTATTTTGTAAATTTTACAATATTAGTTAGTAAATTTCGTTTTGTTCTCTAGAAAACCTATACACTATAATTAAAAAAAAAATTATTTTATTAAAATATTTGGAAATTAAAAAAAAGTAAATAAAAAAATTATATTATTAGTTATTTTTTTAATGATAAAACTGCGCTTTGATGAGTATGAATAAGTTTATTATTTTTACGCTTCATTAGTTTTTTTTCCATTTAAAAAAAAAAAGTATATATTAAAATGGAAACAAAATAGAGTAAAGAGAAGACATGCAAAATTTAAAAACAATGCCGACCTTATCAAATGGAAAATTTCCATAATAGCATCAGTTCTTTTTTCTTTCTTCTTTACTTGCGGATTTTTTTTGTTTATGCTATCCACGAATATTTTTTTTCTCACGCACATAAAGGGTTGATTTTTGTGTAATTTACTTTATGCCTTTCTTTGAGTATTTTAGTCACAAAATAACATTCGATCGGTGAACATCGCGCGACGGGTAAAATACCTGCACCAAATTTTAAAGAATTTTTTGTTTAAAATTATGTAACTCGTTTTTTATTTTTAGAATAATAAAGCAAAGTAGGAAATGATGACAACAGGTAACAATTGTATATTTATGTGATCCATTTAAAACATTATGTTGATATTTTTTTTATTTTAGTTCACCGTACACCAATTTATTCAACATCAATCTACAAAGAATTAATTTCATATGGTGGTATGTATATTTTGTATTAAAAAAATGTGTTCCATATTTTCTCTTACATATTTTAGATTGAAAATTCTAACAAAAACTGACTTGCATGGAAATAGTTACTGGCGACAACAAGCGCAATACGCAATTTACATGATGTATACAAATACCAAAAATACACAATTTACAATTTTTTTACAAAAAAAGTTAATATTATTTACAAACGCGTTTTAAAATCCATTTTACAAAAATTGTACAGAAAAATTTAGTAATACTAATTTTTTTAGTATTTTTAAGATTACTAATTTTTGAAAACCGAATTTTGTAATGGTAACTGAAAAAGTTATCGGGCACAAATTGAAAACTTTATTAGTAATGGTAACAGACTTTTTTGTAAGGAATACTAACAAATTTTTTGTAAAATTATGTGTATAAATTTTAGGTCAATCGGCGATCAAAGTTTTGTATTTTTGAAAATTAAAATAAAAAAAAATAAAATAAAACAAGTAAGAAAGTTATAGTCAGTCAAGCCCGACCATATAATACCCTACACCAGTGTTTTCCGGAAAATGGGTCCCAAGTCCAAACATGGACCGATTGGATCTGTCTTTTGTTAGATCTTTATTTAGTGTAAAAAACACACACAGATCAAATTTTATGAGGGGGACGGACTTAGTCCAAAAATCCAATTTTATTCCGATTTGATTAGGTAACTAAAGTACACGTTTAACACCTAAAAATAAAATTTTTATCAAATATTTTCATTTTTATGAATTTTGAGTGAATATTGGGAGGGTGGCTTGTATGGGGACTACCAGAAGGACTGATCCGATTCCTTTGAAATTTGGAATGGTGATTCATTCATACAAAATTTGATTACCTGCTAAATTTCAAAGCGATATCTATTATAATACGGTCATTAGAGTCATTAAGCCGGATCCAAAGGGGGCGTTTGTATGTGGGCTAGGTCTTAACATGGACCAATGTTCTCCAATTTTAATAGGCTTCGTCGTTCTGCCAAAACATGCTTAAGTCAAGTCAATTGATTTAAAATTGCGACCTGTATCGTGCTTAAACCGATAGATGCACAGACGGACGGACGGACAGACGGATGGACGGACATTGCTAAATCGACTCAAAAAGTAATTCTGAGTCGATCGGTATACTTGAAGGTATGTCTAGGACCAATATTTCGGGTAGTTACAAACATCAGCACAAACTCAATATACCCTGTACCACATAGTGGTGTAGGGTATAAAAAATATTTGAAATTTATTTATTTGATCCATATAACGACCTTGAGACAAACTTTCATTATTTCATTCATCCAAATCCGATAATTTTAGCCTGTAACGCCCTTGATCAAAGTTTTGGTTTTTGTCGAAAATTTTCAACAAAAACTCTAAATATTCATCGATGGGCGCCATGGCGCGCCATGGGATTAAATGGTCTGATTTTTTTCAAATTAATCTTAAATAAATGTAGTCCCAATCTCTATGAAATAGTCAATAAACAAAATTTCTAAAATTTTTGTAAAAAAATTCTTGAAAACCCGCCATTTTTGGAAGTTTTTTGACAAATTTCAAATGGCGATATCTTGAAAACAGCTCTACCGATTTCAAATTTTTTTTTGATAATTTTATTTGGCATGCTTAAATTATTAAAAGAAATGTATTGCAAGATATTTCTTATTATTTTCAATTTTCAAAATTCAAAAATTTTGATGGATATTTTCCAAAAATCAAAATTTTTGATCGGAGGGTGCCATGAGTTTAATTTTTGGATTTGCCTCAAAACGAAAACCGTGCGACTGATTGAAATTATCTTTTTTGATATTCGTGTTCAGCGTATCAAAATTAATAAATATGATGTATTGCTAAACATAATTTTTTTAAAATTCAAAACTTTGGTCGCCGTTCGACACGGGTTATTTTAATCCGATTGGACACAAATTTGAACCGCATAAGTTTAAGGCCAATAACAATAAAAATTTGCCTGGGAATTCAAAATCGGAAGAAAAACGAAAAGCTCCGTTCTATAATAGCTCACTTTTTTATTGTTTGTGTAATGCATCGAAATATTGGTCTAGGACCCCAAAAATATGTTCATTTTGTTCTATGATCGATTGTAAAACATTCTATGAAAGTACGTCTATGGAAAGTACCATGCATTACTGAAGTTATGCACGAATAAGGTCATAAGCTGGCTAAGTTCTTGAAAGGGAAAAATCGGACTAGGAGTTTGAAGAACTAAAAGAACTCTATAAAAACGTTGGTTTTCAAGTTTTTTTTTTTATTTTCTTCAAGAAAAAGGTCAAACAAAGTCTTGCCTTGGAAATCAAGGGATTAGAAATTAATTTTTTCCCCCACACCTATGTAGGCGTGAATTTTAAAAATTTTGTTTAAATATCCATAAAAGTGAATTTATTTAGGGAAAAACGCATGATAAAAGAACTTGTAAACTCCCAATAACCCCTAACGACCCCAACCTCCTTAAATTTTTTTTTTAAATGTTATTGAAAGTCGTTTTTCAGCTTATCTGACACAATTTTCTTTTGAGTGTAATCATATCAGTTAAAAAAAAATAATGTTTCAAACTGTGAGTTTCCTTATTAATTTAGTTTTTGTTGATGTTGCTGTTGTTATTTTTGTTTGATAACTTGTCTTTTCCAATACTACTATTAATATTTTCTACCTTTTTTAAGGAATTTATCAATACAAATAGAAAATATTTCATAATTTTAGCCAGACAAGCAGAAATTAAACTTAACTACATGTATTCATTGTTGTAAGACAACTATGATCGAAAAGTTTTCGGTATATTTTTTCAATTCCAAAATGGACCTCGAAAAAAAAAATGCGGCTGATTGGGTGCTTACTCTAAAATTTTTTTTTAAAAAAGAAGACTAAAAAAATTTGTTGCTGCCCTTGAAAATAGACTGGTTTTTTCACCTGAGTAAAATTGAGTCTATGAAAAAAAATTTCACCTAAATCACATCAACCAGCACATGGACGTATACAGGGGGTGGGCACAGGGGGCACGTGCCCCCCCCCCCTTTTCGACTTGAAAATTTTTAAAATTTTATACACAAAAATGCATTATACAAAAAAAAAACAAAAATCACAAGTTTCTAAATATTTTGATTTTAAAAGAAAAGATTTTTTTTTTTATAAAAACTCTAGAGTTTGAAATAATTTCGTTTCTAAAAAGTCGTTTATACCTAAAAATCAGTAAAATATGATAAAAAATATATAACATTAGTTTTATCTAATAAAAATTATGCATCAGGATCATGAAAATTAATTTCTACAAAACAATTTTCAGACAATAAGATAAGGGAAGTATCTTAACCCTTATTAACCGATTTCTCTGAAACTTCAAAGACGATTTTAAATTTACACATTTTCATGAAAAAAATATTTAACGAAGCCAAATTATTACAAGGTTGTGCCCCTGTTGGATAGGCATTAAAAACATTTATTCTCATATGGAAACATCATATCAAATTGTTTCTTAGAAAGAAATGGCTGAAAAATCAAAGAATTTTCATTTTTTTACCCATTTCTTGAACCCCAAAATCCCCGATGTGCCCGATGAGCTGAGACACCAAAACCTTAGAATTTTTTGTATATGAGGATTTCTTCGTCAATTCTTTAAACACAGGTTTTTGTGGTCGCTTAAGAAGAATCTGAAGTTGGAATTTTAAAATTCAAAATGGCGGATCCAACATGGCGAAACTTTTTATACTCGAGCTTTTGGGGTCGCTAAATAAGAATCTAAAGTTAGATTTTCGAATGCCAGATTCTAATTTAGCAACCCAACAAACCAGTGCGTAAAGAATTTTGAGTAAATCTGTTGTTTAAAAAATACTATCGCCATGTTGGATCCGAAAGTTTGAATTTTAAAAATCGAAACATTAATATCTGAGAATTTGTCAGACATTATTTTCATCAAAAGTTTATAATTTTTTAAAAGATTAAAAAAGATAAAAATTTTAGGATTCTGAACATTTTTGCTGTACAAAGATTTCGAGATTTAATAAAAAAAATCTGATATTGCAAGACATTTTTTATATAAATAAAGATGAAATCGTGTTTGGGGGGTGAGGTAAT
>CAWUER010000538.1:0-61387 GCA_963921195.1 Pegoplata infirma
ACTTTATTCTGTTTTCTTTTCTATAGTTGGGTAATTCCAAAAATTTTCGCCCCACTGTTCGGAAACATGCCTTTGGACGCCACTGAGAATTTGGCTCATAGATATCCACGTTTATATGAGATATGTTGCATTTTTGGATTTTCACAATTTGCTGTAGTTTTCAAATTATCGCGGGACAAAGTTCGACTTTTTTAGCAAAAGTCAGAAAAATACATGACGTTTAACGTGCTCTAATTTTTTAACTAGTAATCCGATTATCACAAGTAATGGCTCATATGAAAGCTTAATTCTTCTTCTTTTAGGAAATATTTTCAAAAGCATACGGTTTTTTTTCAGAAGTGTTGCAAAAATTCAAAAACATTTTTTTTTGCGAATATTTAAAAAAACACATCTTCGATTTTTTTAAAAAAAAGTTAAGTGATAAACAATACTGTTTTGTACAACATATCCAAAATTCAGAGTGGGATCCCAATGGGATCAAAAAATATTCTGGTTTTAGTACTAAGTTCTTAAATTTTACCTTAGAAAATCAAAATTTTATGTTGCTTCAATATAAAAATTTAAATTTTCAAAGAAAATTTTACTATTAAAATTTTGAAAACATTCAAAACATTAGAAATTTAAATTTTCTGAGGGAAAAATATGAGAACATCGTACTTAAAACAGAATATTTTTTGATCCCATGGAGATCCCACTCTGAATTTTGAATATGTTATACAAAACATTGTTATTTTTCACCAGAATTTTTTTAAAAAAAATCAAAGATGTGTTTTTTTAAATATTCGAAAAGAAAAAATGTTTTTGCATTTTTGCGTCATTTCTGTAAAAAAAACTGTGTTATTTTAAAAATATTTTCTAAAAGAAGAACCCCAGCTTTCACATGAGCCTAAATTTGTGAAAATCGGGTTATTGGTTAAGAAGTTACAGCTCTTTAAACGTGATGTATTTTTCTTACTTTTGCTTAAAAAGTCAATCTTTGACCCGCCATAATTCGTTAAATACACCAAATGTAAAAAACGATATATGGTACATATATCATATTTAAGAGGGCTATATATGTGTCAAGGTTCAAATTAATCTGAGACACCATTTCCAAAAATGACTAAAATTTGAGCTAAATTTTTTGGAATGGCCCAGTTAAAATAAGTTTGACTTGTTTTCTATTAAAAACTTTTTTGATTCATATACACTTTTCGAATAAAAATGATTATATAAAAATTATGTTGTTGGTATTTAAATGTACCCAGTCAGAAAAATACAAAAGGGACAAGGCCTTGCAAAGTTGGCAAAGCGTTGGTGCCAGTATTACCAACGTTGGCCGATAACACGGTTTGCAACTAATACTGTACAGTGGCATTGTTGGATTGATAACGCCAGATGTAGCTCCGCCAATTGTTTTTTCTGGTGTTGGCAGACTGTTGGCAAAACAAAAAACACTGCACATCACCAGTGTCATATTTTTAAGTAATACTACGCTGTGCCAAAGTCGGATTTACAAAAAATACTGTGCAGTGCTATGTTGGATTGATAACGCCAGATGGGGCTCGGGCCAATTGTTTTTTCTGGTGTTACATTTAAAATATTAGCTTTTTGCTGTGATATGCCTGCCCGAGCGTTTATCAAGTGTACCAAGGGTCACACAGGTTTTTTTTCTTGTGAAAGATGCACCGTAAAAGGAGAAACAGTAAATAAAACACGCATTTTTAAAGATATAAATTGTGAACAACGTACGCTCCAGTCGTTTAGAGAAAAGGCTAACGCTGAGCACCATTTAGCTAAAGAAACCAGTCCACTTCTCGATATTCCTAACTTTGACTTAATAAAATCCGTCGTTTTGGATGAAATGCATATGTTGTACCTTGGAATTGGGAAAACGTTACTTCAGAAACTTATTTTTAAGAATCCAGATTATTATATTTCCGAAGAAAACGTAGCAATTATGCAACAAAATTTTTCAAAAATATCTAAAGATATTACAGCTGAGTTCCAAAGAAAAGCGTTTGATTTAATGGATACAGGAAATTGGAAAGCTACACAATATCGTTTTTTTTTATTATATGGCGGAGGGATAGTTTTGAAAAATGTATTGAAATCTAATCAGTACAGACATTTTTTACTTCTTTTTACAGCTTGTCGAATTTTGTCATCTAGCAAATTAGCTACATTGAAAACTGATTATGCTAAGCAGTTATTAAGGAAATTTGTTGAACTTATGTCATATTTTTATGGACCAAAATCACATACAATGAATATTCACAACCTTATTCATATCGCAGATGACGTTGTTAATATAGGGGCACCGCTATCTCAATTTTCCGCGTTTGATTTCGAAAATAGCCTAGGTTTTATAAAAAGTATTATAAATTCTCCAACCAACCCCATCGAAGAAGTTCAAACAAAACTTCATATTTTTCGATCAAACGATTCATCAAATAATTTTCCATTGCTTTATCGTATCAATAGAAGCTTAAAATATTCTTTTGGACAAATTTTAGAAACCTCGGAAATAGGAGTTACTTTTAGCTTTGTTATTATCGAAGGCAATAAAATTTCACCACTTCCTCCTGATAACGTATGCTTACTAAGAAATGGAAATGTTATTACGGTTAACGAAATTTTTAGTAGGAAAGTGTCGAATTTCAAATGTGATGATATTTTTTTTAAAGGCAACGTTTTTCTTGAAGTTACTGATTTTGTGGAATATCCACTTACATCAAGTGAAATAGGATTGTATGATGTTAGAAAATTAGATGAAAATAACACTGAAATTAACATAAGTATGGTAGAATTCAAGTGTATTCTTACTACATGTGATGATAAAACAATTGCTATTACTCTATTACACTAATTTTAATAATATATATGTAAATTATTTAATAACTCTTTGTTAATATAATAAAAGGTGTAATAAAAACAATATTTAATCGAAATCCAACCGCTTAAATATAATTAATAAAAAAATAAATGGTCGTAAATGTTGTATTAAATGTACTGGCAGAGTACAATTCTGTTTGTAATTGCCAACGTTGAAACGCTGTTGGCATTTCCAATAAATCCAGTGCTCCGCCAGTACAATATTTTTTGTACGGTTGAAAAGATTTTTTGAAGTAATTATCACTTATTTTTTAACGTATAAAAATTAAAATCGACTTTTTGAAAAAGTCTGAAACCTTCGATTTTTTAAAAAAAAAAATCTTAAAATTTTACTCTAAATTACGCAACTTTTGTTTTATTTTTTTTTTTTAAATTTTGAAAATTGCATTTTTTTTATACCCTCCACGCTAGTGATAGAGGGTATATATAAGTGTGTCATTCCGTTTGTAACACCTCGAAATATTGGTCTATGACCCCATAAAGTACATATATTCATGATCCTCGATCGATTTTAAGAAGATCTAGCGATGACCGTCCGTCTGTCCGTCTGTCAGTCTATCTGTCTGTCTGTTGAAAACATGCAAACTTTTGAAAGACTTCACGGAGGCTCCTGAAGTTTGGCATATCGGTCCAGTGGTTCAAAAGTTATGAGCAAAGGATTGAGTTTTGGCAAGGATTTTTCGTGAATTTACGAGATAAAAACCACGCTAACTTTCGAAAGACAAATCTGAGGATGTTGAGGCATAGCACATATATTTATCGTTCCTCTGGCCTGGTTCGTATTGAATTTCAGCCAAATCGGTTAAGTGGTTCAAAAGTTATTTAACTTTATAGATTTCAGATTAGTTTCAACTTAAATTTCCATGTTGAAAACCCGTTAAACATGTTTTAAAAACATTGGTAAGTCACAAAACCGGTCGATCGGTATTTTTTTTTTCAAAAATTTCTCATTTCCACCATTTTTAAAAACAAATAAAGAGTCAAACTGAAATATTATGTAGAGAAAGTGATTTTTTTACAAAACTTAAGAACAATTTGGTTTTGTTTTTTCATTAAAAATTAAAAATGCCGATATCTCAAAAATTAAGCACGATAGAGCAAAACGGAGAAAATTTTCAAAAGAAAGACAACAAAGAAAAATATGGAACAGCCGTCCTCTATCCATATGTGGACTCAATAAGTCCGAAATTTTGAATTAAAAATTCGCATTCCGGAAAATTTTAAAAAGCTAATATCTCGGTCAGTATTGTCCACATGATAAAAACACCAATAGCATTTTTGTTGCTCTTTACTTGAAGAACTAGACCACTGAATATCCAAAAGCCCTGAGATCAAAAGTTTTTGAGTTATTTGATTTTAATTTTTTTTAGGACCACAAAACCCATTTTTTTATGAGTTTAAATGCCGATTTCTCAAAATTTTTGTTCTACGACCGGGAGAAAAAGCTGTAAATAGATCGACCACAAAAAAGTGCCGTCCTAAAGACCGGAAAACACCGTCCCAATTTCATGCAAATACATGGAAAAAAGAAGACTATACGGGTTTAACAGCCCATTTCTCAAAATTTTTGTTCTACGACCGGGACAAAAAGCTGTAAATAGATCGACAATTATGTCTAGAGTATTCCTATTCCATATGGAGTCATTTGAAGCAACCACATAAAAGTGCCGTCCTAAAGACCGAAAAAGACCGTCCCAATTTCATGTAAATAAATACATGGAAAAAACAAGACTTTACGAGTTTAACAGCCAATTTCTCAAAATTTTTGTTCTACGACCGGCACAAAAAGCTGTGGGTAGATCGGAAATTATGTCTAGAGTATCCCTATTCCATATGGAGTCATTTGAGACAACCACAAAAAAGTGCCGTCCTAAAGACCGAAAAAGACCGTCCCAATTTCATATAAATACATGGAAAACACAAGACTTTACGAGTTTAACAGCCGATTTTTCAAAATTTTTGTTCTACGACCTGCACAAAAAGCTCTGGGTAGATCGGCAATTATGTCTAGAGTATCCCTATTCCATATGGATTCATTTGAGGCAACCACAAAAAAGTGCCGTCCTAAAGACCGAAAAAGACCGTCCCAATTTCATGTAAATACATGGAAAACACATGGAAAACATGTAAATACATAGAAAAAACAAGACTTTACGAGTTTAACAGCCGATTTCTCAAAATTTTTGTTCTACGACCGGCACAAAAACCTGTGGGTAGATCGGCAATTATATCTAGATTATCTCTATTCCATATGGAGTCATTTGAAGCAACCACAAAAAAGTGCCGTCCTAAAGACCGAAAAAGACCGTCCCAATTGCATGTAAATACATGGAAAAAACAAGACTTTACGAGTTTAACAGCCGATTTCTCAAAATTTTTGTTCTACGACCGGCACAAAAAGCTGTGGGTAGATCGGCAGTTATGTCTAGAGTATCCTTATTTCATATGGGGAGTCATTTGAGGCAACCACAAAAATGTGACGTCCTAAAGACCGAAAAAGACAGTCGCAATTACATG
This sequence comes from Pegoplata infirma, assembly GCA_963921195.1. NCBI lineage: Eukaryota > Metazoa > Arthropoda > Insecta > Diptera > Anthomyiidae > Pegoplata > Pegoplata infirma. Next base: position 5,392 of record CAWUER010000538.1, read on the forward strand.
AAAATTTCGACGGTCTTTTTCGGTCTTTAGGACGGCACTTTTTTGTGGTTGCCTCAAATGACTCCATATGGAACAGGGATACTCTAGACATAATTGCCGATCTACCCACAACTTTTTGTGCCGGTCGTAGAACAAAAATTTTGAGAAATCGGCTGTTAAACTCGTAAAGTCTTGTTTTTTTCATGTATTTACATGAAATTGGGACGGTCTTTTCCGGTCTTTAGGACGGCACTTTTTTGTGGTTGCTTCAAATGACTCCATATGGAACAGGGATACTCTAAACATAATTATCGATCTATTTACAGCTTTTTGTCCTGGTCGTAGAACAAAAATTTTGAGAAATCGGCTGTTAAACTCGTAAAGTCTTGTTTTTTCCATGTATTTACCTGAAATCTTGTTTTTCCATGTATTTACATGAAATTGGGACGGTCTTTTCCGGTCTTTAGGACGGCACTTTTTTGTGGTTGCTTCAAAGGACTCCATATGGAATAGAGATAATCTAGACATAATTATCGATCTATTCACAGCTTTTGTCCCGGTAGTAGAACAAAAATTTTGAGAAATGGGCTGTTAAACGCGTAAAGTCTTGTTTTTTTCATGTATTTATATGAAATTGGGACGGTCTTTTCCGGTCTTTAGGACGGAACTTTTTGGTGGTTGCTTCAAATGACTCCATATGGAACAGGGATACTCTAGACAAAATTGTCGATCTATTCACAGCTTTTTGTCCTGGTCGTAGAACAAAAATTTTGAGAAATCGGCATTGTTTTTTGTGGTTGCTTCAAATGACTCCATATGGAACAGGGATACTCTGGACATAATTATCGATCTATTCACAGCTTTTTGTCCCGGTCGTAGAACAAAAATTTTGAGAAATGGGCTGTTAAACGCGTAAAGTCTTGTTTTTTTCATGTATTTACATGAAATTGGGACTGTCTTTTCCGGTCTTTAGGACGGCACTTTTTGGTGGTTGCTTCAAATGACTCCATATGGAACAGGGATACTCTAGATAAAATTGTCGATCTATTCACAGCTTTTTGTCCCGGTCGTAGAACAAAAATTTTGAGAAATCGGCATTTAAACTCATAAAAAATGGGCTTTGGGGTCCTAAAAAAATTTAAAATCAAATAACTCAAAAACTTTTGATCTTAGGGCTTTCGGATATTCACTGGTCAAGTTCTTAAAGTAAAGAGCAACAAAAATGCCATTGGACTTTTTATCGTGTGGGCAATACTTACCAAGATATTGGCTTTTTAAAATTTTCCGGAATGCGAATTTTTAATTCAAAATTTCGGACCTATTGAGTCCACACATGGATAGAGGAAGGCTGTTCCATATGTTTCATTATTGTCTTTCTTTTGAAAATTTTATCCGTTTTGCTCTATCTTGCTTAGTTTTTGAGATATCAGCATTTTTCATTTTTAATGAAAAAAAAAATGGAAAAATTTTCTAATTTTTGGTTAAGATAACACTAAACTAATTTAATATTTCATTTTCGTCCCTTGATTGATTGTAAAAGTTGTTCTTAATAAAAATTCAATATAAAAAAAAATTGAAAACCGGTCTACCCGGGTAGACCGATAAACAAAAAGACCGGTCAGACCGGGTACCCGGTCTTAAACCCGGTCTATCCGGGTAGCCCGGGTAGACCGAAACTCGGGTAATGGGGGGCTCTAATAAAAATTATATATGATCAATTTCCCGATAAATTGCAAAATTATTGTTCAAGCTTTTATATTAATTAATTTATTTTTTCTTTAGTGTCTAAAATAAAGGAAAAAAGTCAAGAAACGACAAATATATTGTATGCAGTTTATATTTTATGTGGTTAAAGGTGGTAAAACTGCTCAAATCAATATCTTGACTGCTAATTTACGCGAAAAATATTTTTTTATTTTTATTTTTTTTTTAATTTTGCGATTTCTCGCGAAATTGAGAAGATTCAATTTCGATGTAAACTGTTTTTTGACCTGTAAATAAATACTATTAAAACTGCATACTCAGATTTTGAAGATATTTAAAAAACTTCATTGTCAAAATTTTAGAAAATACAAAAACACTAATTTCGCGAATGCGAGCAGCTACGATTTCGCTGTTAACAGCTTTGTGACATTTAATCAAGTAGAAATCGAACTGCGTTTTCACTTTTCGTCGACACTAAAGTTGAACCTAAACATCGCTGAGGCTCACCGTGTGCATTTTTCAACACTCAATTGAAATCTCAATTTTTAAATATTTTTTTTTTTTTTAATTTAGAAAACCAAAAAAATATTACACTGGAATATGAAGAATAAAAAATGTTACTACATTAGATAATTTCAATAAATTTCAAAAATTTGACCCGTATTCATTTATCACGTAGTATGACATATGTTAGATGCCTGGGGTAGTTGTAATAACTTGGCTGATTTTCAACCGATTTTAGTTTTTAGTACCTTATTAGATACACATTTTACTCCAAATCGTAATTCTGTAACCATTTGAGTTCAAACTTATCTCAAAATATCGAAAAAATTTAGAAAATTAACAGAAAAACATATTTTCCCCTCCTAATTCGTTTTTAAACTTCATGACCGATGTAGCACACCTTACACTGAAAAAAATATACCAACTTTAAAGCATGTTAAACTTAATTTAAGAAAATAAGGGGATGCGAGGGCTTGTTATTCCAAGTACACCCAGTCAGAAAAATACAATCGTGAAAGCGTTGTGGACGGTTGTACGAGCGTTCTGTATACCAACTTCAAAGCGCCTTCAGATGATTCGAATGATAACATCGATCTACGCTAGATTTAAAGCGTTTTAAATGCGATGCAAAAAAGTGCTTTGAGAACGTTTTTGTAAAGTACTACTTTCGATTTTTTTTACTTATTTGGTACTTTTTATAAAAAAAATACTATTTTAGTACTTTTCATCAAAAAGTACTATTTTGGTACTTTTTTTTATCAAAAAGTACTATTTTAGTACATTTTTAAAAAAAGTACTATTTTGATGCTTTTTATAATAAATTACTATTTTTGTACTTTTAATAAAAAAGTACTATTTTGATACTTTTTTTTTGAAAACCCAAAGAAAAGAATTTCTGTTTTAGTTCGGTTATAATAATTTGTTAGATACTAAAAGAAATCTTAAAAAAAAAAAATTGTTTGTACTCCTAAAAACTTAGAAAATTTTCAAAAAATATCTCAAAACTTAGAAAATTTAAAAAAAAAAAATTAAAAAAAAATTTTTTATGATTTTTTTTAATAAAAAACAACAAAAAAGTGTTATTCAAAAATAGTTTCGGAAATTAAAATAAAAATGTAAATAACTCTTAAAACACTTTTCGAATACGGTCGCAAAGCGTTCGAAAAAAAAGTTTTAATATTGTTTTTTTTTTTACATTGCTTTCAGACAATTTTTAAAAAACGCTCGCAAAGCGTTTGAAAATAGCGTTTTGAGAATGCTTTTGTTTGGTTACAGTGCTTGGGCATTTTTTTCTAAAATAATAGTAATGCATTTACTTAAATATATCTTAGAATTAATTAAAATTGTACTAAATCCGTTAGTGGAGTCCCAATGTGAGGATCCTAAGGGCCCCCAATATATGGGGTCCGCACACGAGAATGTGCGTACACTATTGTAGGGTCACTATCGATTTTGAAAGAAACAAAAATGGTCTGAATGACTCTATCTTTCCTATTTTTCGAGATATGGGAATGGGGCCTTGAAAAATTTGATCATGAAATAACTCGAAAACTATAACTCAGAGGGCTTTTGAGTCTTCGGCTGTTTTTGTTTCGTTCGTATCTGCAGTATTTGCAGAGTTATAGACATTTGAAAATTCCGCGAAAATCTAAATTTGGATTTTAAAAGTTAGGGTCTCATGGGGTCTCTAGATGGGGCCCCCAGATGAGATCCCCAAAATAACTAAAGTGCTTTTTCCTTAAGATAAGTAAATTCCTTCGTAAACTGATGAAGATATGGATTTAAATAAAGTCAATGAAATCAATAAAATAAAGATTATTTTTTTCTGAAATTTAAACAAAACAATTTATTTCTTTTTTCTTTTAAGTAAAACGAAAATTTTTAATAAACCCGTTTTTTTCTTAAACGCAATCAATTCGGCATAAGTGTACAGAAAATTTAACTTAATTTAAAAAAAAAAACAAATTAAGGAAAATTCTTGTGTTTTTTTTTTTTAAGTTTTTGCATGTACTATCTTCAAGTTTATTTTCTTTGTTATATGCTAAACCACCTTATATTAAGAAAAATTTAAATAAATTCAAAAAAATAATTACTTAAATTAATTACAGTGTTTATTTAATTTTATGATAGTTATTTTTTTTCAGTATAGACGTATTACAACATCCAAATAAATACATTTAACAAGGAGAGAGAGATTGGATTCGACACGTATTTTGTTTTTTTAGCGGCCCAAACTCATTTTTAGGGGGGTCGATTTGTATGGGGGAAAGTTGACCTTTTTCAGTTTCTTACGGTTTACGCCTATTTGCTCAAAATTAGTATAGGCATATTTGGTATCAAATTAAAGGTATTTAAAATACCTATCTCGTGATGCCTATAGCGTGCCAAAAAGTAAATTTTTTCGACTTTTTAACAAAAATATCCTAAAATTTTGGCATTTTACTCAATATGACGAAAAGTTGGGCATGTTTGGACACATTCTTCGCTCACGAAGATGGGTTTTCTAAAGACCTTTCATTTGGTGTGACTAGGTTTCTTTGTATAGTATAGGAGTTAAACGCAAAACACTGAAAAATTACCGTTTATTCAACCCTCATTTTCACCCCCTAAATATGAATTTGGGTCGCTAAAAAAAAAAAAAAACGTGTTCCTTCATTTTTCCTCCTCTACAAAATAAAACCAATTTCATAAAGATTGGCGGGTGACACCAAGAAAATTATAGTCGGTCAATATTATACAATACTCTACACCAGAGTTTCCCGAAAAATGTGTCCCAAGTTCAAAAATGGGCCGATTAGATCTATATTTTGTCAAATATTTAATAAGTGTAAAAAACACTCACAAATCAAATTTGAGTGAAATAGGTTTCGATTTGTTGCCAATAAAAAGCTTTAAGTGAATCGGGCGAAATTTTAAATGGGGCCTAAGTCCAAAAATGGTCCGATGGTAATCAGATTTGATAAGGTTGTTAAAGTACGCGTTTAACATACACAAACAAAATTTTAATAAAATATTTTCTATTTTCATGTAATTTGAGAGATTTATGTGAAAATCGGGAAGGTGGTTTGTATGGGCGCTACAAGAAGAACTGATCCGATTCCTTCAAAATTCAAAATGGTGATTTGTGAGGACAAAACACGTTTACGTGTAAAATTTAAAAAAGGAAACCTATTATAGTACGGTTATTAGAGTCATTTGATCCAAAACTAAAGAGGACCTTTGTATGGGGGCTACACTCAAAAAATTATGTTAGTAAAATCAACTGAAAATGTCAGTTAAAATAACTACTTTGTAAGTAGTTTTGGGGTCAACTACTTTTTCAGTTAAATTAACTTACAATGTTAGTTATTTTAACTGACAAAAAACAACTGACTTATGTAGTAAAAACTACTTACATTTGAAGTCAAAACATCTAAAATGTAGTAAAAATAAAATAATCAATATAAAATTTTATTTTTTTCCAAACAATTTTTCAGAAAAAAAAAATTGAAGACCAAATTTTTCAAAGTTTTTTTTTTGTTTTTTTTTTTTAAATAAAATAATCAATATAAAATTTTATTTTTTTCCTAACAATTTTTCAAAAAAAAAAAATTGAAGACCAAATTTTTCAAAGTTTTTTTTTAAAAAGTTGTAAAAAATACGAAAAATAAAATTCATTTTTATTTTTTGGAAAAAAAAACTTTGAAAAATTTTCAGAGATAAAAAAATAAAATTAACTACTTTAAATAACTATTACTACGTTACAGTACCTTTTTGTTAGTTGTTCAAAAAAACGACTTAAAATAACTAACAGAAATAGTTGTTTGATATTTTTCATACAAAAACAACTGACTTTGTAGTTAAAAACAACTAACTACTGTAAAATATACAAATAACTAACATGTAGTAACTTACATAATTTTCTGAGTGTAGGTTTAAATATAAACAGATTTTTTCCAATTTTAATAGGCATCGTCTTTGGTGCAACAGAGGCTTAAGTTTCAAATTTCAAGTCAATTAGCTAAAAATTACGACCTGTATCGTGTTTACACCGTTTATATGGACAGACGGACGGACGGACAAACGGACGGACGGACATCGCTAAATCGATTTAAAAAGTGATTCTGAGTCGATCGGTATACTTAAATGTGGGTCTAGGACCAATGTTCCGGGTAGTTACAAACATCAGCACAAACTCATTATACCCTGTACCACAGTGTGGTGTAGGGTATAAAAATAGAACAAATTGTGATCACATCTCGAATTATGGCTTAGGTTAGAGTGGTTGTGAGTCCTCCTGAGGCTGCACCAATTAGCAAAGTAATGCCGTTTTGAATACCACAAAATTAATGCCGTTTTGAATACCACGAATTATGGCTTAAAAGTTTCGTAATTTAGAGTAGAATGTTTAGAGGTCTTAAAAAAAAATCGAAGGTTTCAGATTTTTTCAAAAAGTCGATTTTAATTTTTAAACGTTAAAAAATAAGTGATAATTACTTTAAATAATTTTTTCATAATTTTTTTCTAAAACTGCATTTAAATACCAACAAAATGTTGTCCAAATTTTTAAAGATATCTATATTTTCACTTGTCAAAATTAATTGAAAATTTAAATTTTTAAATTTTTTAGAAAAAATCACCATTTTAAAAAATTGGTTACTGAACACCAACTTGGTACAAAAGGCTTAAAATTTGCAGGTTGCATTTAATACTCACTAAACCACATTCAAAAAAAAAAAAAAAATTAATCGAAGGGGGTCGGGCCCAATACTGAGTGATTTGGCCTAAAATGCCCCATATACAAAAACTGTTTCCCCCAAAAAACAAAAAAAAAAATTGAAAAAAAATGCGCGAAAAAAATTTTTGGTGAAAAAAAAAAAAAAAATTGGCGAAAATTTTGTTTTTGTAAAAAAAATATGACTGTACTTGTTTAAATACCATTTAGTGATCAATTCTGTTCACATGTGTCAACCAGTAGCCGAATTAAAGCATTTTGTATTTTTAGGTTATGTTGAATGTACCAAAATTTTCGAGGTTTCCTTACATTTTCGTTCATAACTTTGGAACCCCTAAACCGATTTCGCTGAAATGCAATACCAAACTACTAAGGGAAACAACAAGTAATTATGGTAAGTCTAAGTCATATCTGCTAATACATTGGCCGTGATCAGCATTTCCACAGACGGACAGACAGACGTACAGACAGACGGACATCGCTAGAATGTCTTAAAATCGATCACTGATCAATAAAATATATACATTATGGGGTCCTAGACCGATATTTCGATGAGTTACAAACGGAACGACAAACTTGTATATACCCTCTATCACTAAGTGGAGGGTATACAAATTTTGAACTTAGAAAATTTTTTAAAAGTTATATCTAATTACACTGTGCAACAAGAAAAATGAGCCTCAATGGCATCAGCGCCATATGAAAGTAGACCATCAAATAGACCAAATCACTAAAGGGTTTTGCAAATTCACTTCGGATTTCGTTTTTATGGCCCACTGAAATTTAAAATTTTTTACAAAGTTTTTGATTTTTTATCAAAGGCGTTTGGAAAACGTAAAAAAAACTTCAATAAAAACACATTTGACCTTCAAAATATGGTTTGATGTCTGAATTGAAATTGTATGGAGGTCCCTTTTTAACAACATATTAACCCTGAAACTGCCATTTTAAGGGGTCACTTGAGTCGTTTTTCTAAAAACTAAACGCAGGAGTCTAATAAAACGTTCTTTTATGGGTTAAAATATTTTACAAATATTTTTCTTATAAAATTTTACTATTTAATTTTTAAGCAAAATATTTTAAAATTAACTAATATAACGAATCATATTTTTATTGATTTTTTTTTTAAGTTTTAAAGTATTAAAATATTTATTTGCATTATGATTATGGAACATTTTTTCTAGAGAGAAAGTCTATGATTCTGAGAATTTTTTTCTACGGAGCAAGCGTCAAATTTTAAGACATTATTCCTACATAAATAGTATCCACTGTATATTGTTACCATCTTTCAAAAAATATTTAATACTTCTTATTTGTATTAACAAAATAAAAACTTAGAAAACACCAAATGTTTATGATTCTTGCTGCATGATTATCCATAGAAATTTTTCAAATAAACACCATAAAATCCTTCTTCTTGTTTTTTTTTTCATAAAAAATTTATAAAATATAACACAATTTTATTTTCTTTCAATTTTTCTACAAGAAAAAAATTTATGATTTTGTAGTTTTAATGGCTACATTTCTTAACAATACTGTCACGTATTTTTACGATTTGAACTCAATGCACATTAGTGCATACACAAATACATTATCACAAGCACAGTGAAAAACACAAGATAACGTTCACTATTTTAAGGAATTCAAAAAATAAATATTTCAAGGTGAAAATAAATAGCAGCACTGGGTTAAATACTGTGTTAAGATTATTCTGGGAATCTGAAGCAAAATGAAATAAAAGTTGGGACCGTTTAAAAACATATCATTAATAACACCCCAACCTTAGAATTCTCTCTTTTGTATATATGAGGGGGCCCTGTTGGTTAGTTGGTAGCGTGCTAGCCTATGAAACATTGGGTCGTGGATTCGATTTCCACCAAAAGCCTTGATCGATTTCGCTACACCGAGACGACGGTCATTGTTACCAGTTCTTGGTTATGTACAAATTATTAAAAAATGATTTCCCGAGTAAAAAAAATTATATGACGCAATATATAATCTGATATGGGTTCGTGTCTATTTTGATATAGTCTTATATGAAAAATGGATTCATAAGGGTTGATCGAATATTATCTAATAATATCAGTTTATATAACTTTATATCGACTTTGATACGAGTTTTGGTCTAATCCAATGATATAAAATTATATCCAATTATATTAAAATTTATACAATTTTATAAATCGGATGTTTTTTTTAGTTTCCCGTGTAAAAAAGATTATATATATTCATATAAAATTATATAAAGACATCATATATAGTTTAATGCGAAAAATGAGTCGATAAAACGATATAAAAACTTATCAAATTTGATCAAATCTCATCAAATTTGATATAATTTTAATATAATTTTATATAGTTATATGCGAAAATTGGACCCTTTTTGAATAAAATTGATGCAATTATATGTAATTAAATATATTTATATATAAGAAAAAAAAAAAAATCCCCTAAAACGCAAAAATTGACAAAAAAAAAATTGTTTCCAGGACTTAAAAATTTTCAAAAATATTTTTAGGACTTTGAAAATTTTCAAAAAAAAAAATCTGGACTTTTTTTTTAAAAAGTTATATCTAATTATATGTATTTTTTACTTTCAATTTTGCATCAGTCCTAGAATTTTGGGACTTAGAAAATTTTTATTTTTTTTTTGGACTTAGAAATATTTTCAAAAGTTATATTAAATTATATGTAAAGGACTTAGAATTTTTTTTTTTAATTTTACTCATATAAGATAACATATAATTTAAAAACAGTTGCATAAAGTTTTATATAAAATTACTTCAAATATTTTGTTTTATCAAATTATATAAAAAAAAAAAACAGAATTTTAAAGATCATATGTAATAATATAAAATCATATGTTATTATATAAAAGTAAATATTTTCTGTTATATAATTTTATACAGGAAACAAATTAGAAGTGCAAATATATAAAATCACATATGATGCAACAAAAAATACATATAGTTTTATAAAATAATATAATTATATATAAAACTACATATAATTATATATGACCTTTTTTACTCGGGTTTTAATAAAAAGTTGAAAAATTAAAATAATAAAAATAAATTGTTCTTGAAAAATAAGTAGAAAATTTTCAAAAAAATGGAGTCATGTTAAGTTTTATAAATTTTAAAAAATGGAGTCATATAAAATTTTATATAAAACATTTAGAAAGTTTTTGCGATAAGAAAATTTTCCTTGAAAAAAAAAAACTTAGAAAAAATTTAAAAACTGGATTCATATGAAATTTTATATAAATCACTTTGAAAATATTCGCGATAAAATTATGTTTTTGGAAAAAAATTAGAAAAATTAAAAAATATAAAATTGTATGTAAAACACTTAGAAATTTGGAATGATGCATGGGACCAGATGTTACAACATAAAGTTATGTATGGCGATATCTTAAAAAAAATCGCGCATCAAAATTTATTATATAAATTTATCTCGCAATACATAGTATCACACATGATCATATATGAAATAATATTACTATTAAGATCATCCCACTAATAAAAAATAACACGGTGCCATATAACATTTGATCCCAAAAATGGAGGATCCAAAAATATATGATTATATCTTATTAGATCAAAATGTAGATAATATGATATAATTAGATCCCAAAAATGGAACGGTAAATATTATCTAATTTGATATTATAAAAAATTATATCTAATAAGATCTAATAATATATAATTATATCTTATTAGATCTTATATGATCTTCAATATCAAATCAGATGAAATTTGCCGTTCCATTTTTGGGATCTAATTATATTTAATTATATCAAATTTGATCTAATACACTCAAAAAAATAAAACTGTAAAGTTAACAAATTTTTTTTTGTTAACTCGAGTTTACTGGCTTTTTAGCAAATTTTTAGTTAAAATCAGCGTTTTAACTACTTTTTTTAGTTACCCGAGTAAAAATTTTTATATGATGCAATACATAATGATATATAACACAATATATATATATACGCAATTTAATCCGAATAATGGTGGATGTGTTTGCATTAAAAAAGATCAACTTGTATAAAATATGATTCGATTTCATCCGAGTTTTGTCCAGACATTGCCATATTTCATTGGATCCAATTAGATCTAATTGCATAAAAACATAAAAAAGTCTTGGTGTGTTTTGGTTTGGGTGAGTTACACCACAGGTCAACGATACATTCACCAAACATATAATTTTCAAAAACAAAAAAAATGTCTGGGTACGCTTCGAACCAGATAGGTGATATACATAACCCTTACAAGGAAATGTTTAGGAACATTTTAAAAGTTTCTTATACTTTGCTTAAAAAACTTAGAACATTTTTGGTTAATTGGAAACATTTATATATGGAACAAAATAAGCTATATATAATTTTATATTAAATTATACAGAAAAACAAATTTTGTATTGGCCCTAATATTATTTCATATATTTATATCAACCGTATACCTTTTAATCCGAATCATGATTAAATTATATATTACAACATATGACTGCATTTAAAAAAATTAGAAAATACCTCACGGGATGTATAATCATATATAATTTATTATGTTTGTATCAAGTTATATATTGTTATATATGTTTATTTTTACTCGGGTAAGTTCAATTTACGAAAATACTAGTTTTGAACAAATTTTTAATTAATTTTTTTTGTTGACTTCAAAACTGAGTTTACGAATTTTTACTAATTAATTTGCTGATTTTTCGTAACAAATTTGTTAAGTGAAATTTCTTATGTAGCCTCCTATGCAAATCTCATAAGTTCTACTTAAGCTGAAAAAACAGAAAAAATAAACAATTTTTTACAAAATATTTTGTAAATTTTAGTTTACGAAAAGTAACAAAAAGTTTAGCTGAATTCAACTAACTTTTTTGTTAATATATGTACATAAAAACGTTACGAAATTTCAGCTAAATTTTTAGTTAAAGTTACGGTTTTTTTTGCTACATTCATTCTACGAAAAGTTAGCTAAATATTTTTAGTTAAATTAACTAAAAATTTAGTAGGCCCAAAATCAGGTGCTTTTTTGTTAAATTTAACTAAATTTTTTGCTAACTTTACAGTTTTTTTTTTAGTGTATATAAATTATTTATAGATCCTCCAATTTTGGGATTAAATGATGGATCTATTTATATAAAACCCAGCAAAACTTAGATTACCAAATAAGGTATAAAATAAGGTATAGGATCTCTTATTTTATACATTGCAGCATTGATTATTTTAACAGGCGATGAGACTCAATGTAATGCATCCACATTGTCACAAAGAATACCAGTAAGGTATAAAATAAGTCATAAATTTATAACGAAGAATACGAGAAAGGTGTAATAAATGATATTTTATAGGTTACGAGAAATGAAATAATATAGCATACCAGAAGATAATATATAAGGTGTTACGAGTAGTGAAAAAGTAATTTTGTATTAAATTTACTCACGTGATTGTAAGTGAGTGTAAGTCGATAAAATATGCTCGTGAGTGTGTGTCGTTAGAAATTTCCTGTCGTGAGCCCATCTCTAGTTTAAACTTATGAATCTTTTTTAAAAATAATTATTTTTTATGTTATTGTAATGCATTATGCATCCAATTATAAATAATGCATTATTTCAAACTTTCAAATAATACATAATGTAACAAATATAAGACATCCATGATTTAATGTTTAGAAATAATAAATATGAAATTAATTTTTTCCAATAATCATGCATTGCGTAGCAAATTATTAGTAATGCATTATTTTTCATTTTAAAATAATACGTTGTGGAACAAATGTTTGGTAAGACATCCTAAAATAATGCTACAAATAAGGCATATACATTACCTGGTAATGTGTTATATAATCACTACCCATTACCAAAGTTTTGCTGGGAATTATATAAAAAACTATATGATTATATCAAAACTTTTTTACTTGGGCATATTAAATTTTTACTCGGGTTGAAATTAAATTGGAAAAATAAATATAAACTGATCATTGGGGAAAATTATTAAAAATTAGTAGTATTATATATTTATTAGAGTGTCCCTTATTTTGGAAATGTTGAGACGGTACCCGCTAATTTTTTTCCTTTTGACTTAAAAACAACTGAGGAAAAATTTTACGCCCCTACGACCACGCCTTCCTTACGCGACGGGCCTTAAAGAGCGGGGCCTAACAAATCAATTTTCCATACAAACCAACAATTTTTTATTTTTTTTATTTTTAATTTTTTTGTTATTAGTTATTATATTACTTGGGTAGCTTATTTGCGACAAAAAATTTGATTTTGGTGGGATAAGGCTTTCAGCTCTAAAAAAATTTTCGAAAAAAAATTAGAGCCGCAGGGGTCCTACGATAAAAAATTTTTAAAAAATATTTTTTTTTTTAGTTTTGACAAGCAACGGTTTTTGTTGCTACACTCAGAAAAAAAAATAACTAAAAAATGGGAAAATTAACTAAATCCAAGGAAAATTGATAATGATTTTGCTCCATTGCCATGTGTTTCTACTTTTTAGTCCATATTTTTCCTAAAAATAAGGACCAATGTGAACTAGAAAGTGGGAAAAAATTTCCCATTTTTTAGTTAAAAAAACATTTTTGATGCGGACATTTTTCCTAAAAATTAGTTAATTTCATATTTTTTATTGGTTTATTTATAGAATAGCATGTGAATACACACAGAATTCTCATTATGTACATCTTATATTTTAAATATAAAAAAAAGTTTGTTTCTTATGTTCAAGTAATAATTTTCATTAGTTTTTAAAGTTAAATTACAACAAAGACTTTGTCTTTAACATTTGTTCCCAGACTATGGGAAAACACGCCAAAGCCAAGGCCTTTGTTGTGATTAAAATATTATTTTTTCCCTAACACATACATGTGTAGAAAAAAATGTAAACATTAAATTTATTACTTGTTATACAAGACCAAACTCTCTTTTTCATATACTACAAATAATAAACATAATGTGAACTACAAGCAAGCATGAAAAAAAAAAATCAACAAAACAATTTCATGTTATGAAAAATTTACTAAACTTGTGGAAAAAACTTCCTCAAATTAAAGAAGATAAATATGATGAACTAATTGGTAGGAAATTACGTCCTAAAACTGAATTTTTTTAACTAAATTTTGCTTTTAGAAATATGTCTTAAAAATCAAGATTATTTTTCAATTATTTAGGGAAAATTTATTTGACGGTAAGAATTTCTTCCATGTATTTGCGAATTCCATTTAAGGAAAATTATGGCCTATTTAACAGTCCATGAACTAAAATTTTTTCCTAAAAATTGGGAATATTTCCCAAATTTTAGTTAAATTTAACTAAATTGTGGGAAAATTTATAAACCATTTTGAAGAAAATTTTTCCAAAGTTCAAGTTAATGGATTTTTTTGAGTGTATGTTGCGTTAAATGATATAAAAAATAAAAAAATGTTATTTGTGTCTGTGACATATTTTTCGTGTTCTAAAAAAGGGTAAAAAATGCATTGCAGATGTTTTTCGATACACGATAAAGATGTCACAGATATGAATAACATTTTTTTTTAATATATATCATTAACTTTGTTTAAGAAAATTTTGAAAAAACCAAAATATCAGTTTTGAGAACCACGCCAAATAAAATGCATATTTTTGGCCTTACCGTGAAACGGGTGAATGACTACCTAGAAAGACAGTATTTCATATCTGAGTATTTATGATAGAATAGAATATAAATATGGGTTTACATTGGTTTATTTCAATAAATTTAGAAAATTGGGGCTGATTTTCGTGTTTTAGGGGTCATTTTGTGAAAATTGGGTCATTTTGACCCCGAAAGACTTACAAGGGTTAATTTTTGAAAACCCAAAAATTTTTAATTTATCTTCTTATACTAAAAACAACTCGTGTACCACTTTTTAACAATATATTCAAAAAACAACACCATTTTTTTAATGATTTTCATCAAAATATGGCTATTTTTTGACATTTGACCTTTGACCTCGATGAGCCTCGTGTTAACGTTGTCCGATTTGGCTGAAATTTTTAGCATAGCATTTTTAGACCAAATGTAATAAAAATTAGGGGTGCACTCCTTCAAATTCGAAGTTTTGCAAAATAGCTGCCACCCTAATGATCATACATGCTCATACATGATTACATGTATGATAGTATATGAACAATATATGGAAATTAATGTCATATATGGGAGCATATATGAACATACACAAGTAATCCCGGTGAAAAATGTCAGATGTTATTCATATATTATTCATATATGCTCGTCCATATGTATTACATATATGAAGCAAATGCGAAAATTGGCGGCATATGTAAATATATGGACACATATGATCATATATGTAACATATATTTTTTTAATTTCGTTTTGCATTTTGGTGTAAAGAATTTCATTAACACCACTCGAATTGAAAAAATCAGATTTAGTTGATACTTGCTTAACAGCCTTCGTGGCGTATCGGTCTAGAGTGATTGTACGTTACAAGCAGTTAATAGCAAAGTATTACAGATGATGATGAGTTCAATCCTCGGCGGCTGCGATCTGTAAATAATTTTCACATATAGAGTTCTATTGACTATTAACTAAATAAATTTGACATTAAAAGTTTTTCTGAAGATTATTATATCTGTATAATATGAAACTAGTAAGAAACAAACCAGGATGTCTTAAATTTTAAGAAAAATTAAATTTTTCTTTCACACTTTTCTCAATTCAAAAACCATATATAACAAATCGAAAAATTATAATACATAATTATAATTAGAGCCTGAGCTCGGCTGTCTTTACAGAAACATTAAAATTGTTTTAGAAAAAAAATGCTTCACTATTTTTGAAGTCTTAAAATTTTTTTTAAATTTCAGAAAAAAAAAATTTTCTATGTTTTTTATTTTATTTTTTTTAATTTTCAAAGTTTCAAAATTTTTGGTTTTTAAGTCCCAGACACAAAATTTTTTTGACAACTTTTTTTCGGTTTTTAATAAAAAAAATAATTAAAAAACGTTTTAAGAAAAAAAAATTGTTAAAAATTTTCTAAGTTTTTTTTTTAATTTTCGAAGTACCAAGTGTTTGTAGTAAAAGTCATTAAAAACTGTTTTTAGAAAATAAATTTTTAAAAATTTTCTAAGTCCTGAGAAAAATTCAAACATCATATATCTGGACATATATGGAAGTGCATGTCATATATGTACAAATGTGTATGTGAACATTTTTTTGTAAAATTTTTAAAGTTTTTTTTTGGGCATTTTTTTTGCGTTTTGGAGTAAAAAATTTCAGTTCAAAACTTCAGTTCAAATGCTTTTGGAATTTTTTTTTGAAAATTTTATAAGTCCCCGTATGTGCAGATGTGTGCATATGTGTATTCATACATCAGCATATATGAAAAAAAATCAAGAAATATTGCTTCATATATGTATTCATATGGAGCATATATGTTCACATATTTTTCATATGTGTTCACATATGAAACATGTATGTTAGAGTGTCCCTTATTTTGGAAATGTTGGAAATGTTGAGACGGTACCCCCTCATTTTTTTTCCTTTTGACAAAAAAATAACTCAGGAAAAATTTTACGCCCCTACGACCACGCCTTCCCTACGCGACGGGGCCGTAAAGAGCGGGGCCTTAAAAATCATTTTTCCATACAAAGCAAAAAATTTTTTTTTTGATTTTAAATTTTTTTGTTATTAATTATAATATAGCTTGGTTAGCTTATTCACGACAAAAAATTTGATTTTGGTGGGATGAGACTTTCAGTTCTAAAAAATTTTTCGAAAAAAAAATTTAGAGCTTTTGGGGTCCTACAGTAAAAATTTTTTAAAATATATTTTTTTTTTAGTTTTGACAAGCAACCGTTTTAGTCGAATTGTTGCTTTTAATGATATATTTTCATAAAAAATATTATTCCTATCTGTGACATCTTTATCGTGATCTAAAAAAGGGTAAAAAATGCATTTTTGATGTTTTTCGATACACGATCAAGATGTCACAGATATGAGTAATATTTTTTTATGAATATATATCATTAAAAGCAACATTACAACTAAAACCGTTGCTTGTAAAAACTAAAAAAAAAAATTTTTAAAAAATTTTTACTGTAGGACCCCAAAAGCTCTAAATTTTTTTTTTCGAAAAATTTTTTAAAACTGATAGCCTCATCCCACCAAAATCAAATTTTTTGTCGTGAATAAGATAACCAAGTAATATTATAATTAATAACAAAAAAATTTAAAATCAAAAAAAAATTTTTTTGCTTTGTATGGAAAAAAGATTTTTAAGGCCCCGCTCTTTACGGCCCCGTCGCGTAGGGAAGGCGTGGTCGTAGGGGCGTAAAATTTTTCCTGAGTTATTTTTTAGTCAAAAGGAAAAAAATGAGGGGGTACCGTCTCAACATTTCCAACATTTCCAAAATAAGGGACACTCTAATGTATGTGCATATATGAACATTTTTCACCGGGTCATCAAAATTGATTATAATTTGTGTATTCTATAGGCGAATATGAACGGCACTAACGTAACCAAATTTAGAAGAAATGCGAACACTCTGACGGTATTACTGTCAGAGCACAAACCTAACCAAATTTATTCGATTTCTTTTCCATTCGACTTTGAAATTGAATGCGTAAGTTTCTATAAATTCGATTTTTAAAAGCCTCATGAATAATAAATGAATGCATTCAATTTTTTAAATTCTCATAAATTCTCATAAAAACAGTGTCATAAATTAATACAAATTATTTATATTTGAAAAAATTTCAATTAATAGCTAATATAGACGTTTTATGGAAAAAAAATTAAAAAAAAAAAATTACATACAAATTCATGTATGACAATGTATGATCATTAATGTACATGTACCCTCAAATTACGGATATGCACTTGTATGGACATCCATATATGCATCATATATGAACATTAAAGGTGTCCTAACGACTAAGGTAATTTTTCAAAATCACTTTTTAATACGTGGTAGGGTCCTAAATTGTAGTTTAGTATCTAAAAATGAGTGAGCCAAAATTTGGAGACAATCGGATTAAAATAACTCGTGCCGAAAATGGATTGAAGTTTTGGGACACTCTTATCTGATGAAAAAACACGTTTTTTCTAGTTTTTTGAAAAATATTGGTATATGTTATTTTTTGTTAATTTTTTTGTTAAATAATATGAAAATGGCAATAAATTACCTTTCTAAAAAGCTTAAAGAAATTCAAATCGGATAAAAAATAAGCATTTTACGCATACATGCCCCAGACCATTGCATGGTTTTTAAAGCCAAAATTTTATCATTTTCAAAATTTTTAGGCAAAAAAATAAAAAAAATTAAATTTTACTTTATAATTATATTAAATACATGTTACAGATAAAAACTAACAGATATGGTAGTCTTACTTTTTTTTTCATTTGGCGTGGGTAGTGATATAATTTCCGCGGATTCCAAAGAAAATGTGTTTTTCTAAAATAATTTAGCAAATATGGGAAACAATTTTCTGTATTGTATTATACGAAGTGAAATACATAAATTCTGTAAATTTTTTGAGAAATCGGGCATCTTTAACCCCTTTTCGTCGAGGTGAAATGACAAATTTGAGACGTTATACATTTCTATAATGCAAAATATCTGCATATATCCGATTTCTCAAAAGTTACAGAATTTACGTTTTACACTTCGATCCGTACAATAGAGCACAAATTTTCAAAAATTTGCTTAATTATTGTAGAAAAACACATTTTATTTGGAATCCGCGGAAATTTTATCACTACCCGCGCCAAATAAAAAAAAAGCTTGACTACCATATATGCTATTTTTAATCTTAAACATGTTTTCAATTTGATCATAAAGTAAAATTAAATTTTTAGTATTTTTTTGCCTAAAAATTTTGAAAATTTTGAAATTCTGGCTTTATAAACCTTACAATGGTCTGGGGCATGTACGCGTAAAATGCTTATTTTTCATCCGATTTTATTTTTTTTAGTCGTTTTGGAAAGGTAATTTAATACCATTTTCATATTATTTCACAAAAAATTTAACAAAAAATATCAAATACCAATACTTTTCCAAAAGCTAGAAAAAAAGCATTTTTCGTTCATATAAGAATGTCCCAAAACTTCAATCCATTTTCGGCACGAGTTATTTTTAGCCGATTGTCCCCAAATTTTGGCTCACTCATTTTTAGATACTAAAGAACAATATAGGACCCTACCAGGTATAAAATTGTGATTTTCGTTTTTAAGGACACCTCTAATGAACATGCATGGTCATTTTTACCCGGGTAGTTTTAAAGCACTCCACTAGGAAGTGGTAATGACTTTTTTTGAAGGGTATGAAACCATTTTTCGTATAAGATTATATCAAAATAGACACGAACTCATATTAAATTATATATTGCGTCATATAATTTTTTTTTTACTCGGGTCTCTAAAAAAATTAATAAATGGTGTTTTTTTAAATTTTTTACCATTCAGAAAAACAGGTTTAAAATTTATAGCATTCGTAGTTGTAAGATAAAACTACAAGCTTAATATTAAGCGTATTATAAAGTCTCTAGCTAGTCGGAGTCATTTTTTACAGGGTGTTAAAAATTACCAAATCTCGATGTTTCGGTAACGGTTTATCATTACCGAAATAATCGAAAATATTACCGTTATAAAAAGCATGTCATACCTTGTTAAATAACAAGAAAAACTTGTAACTTTTAGTTTTTGCTACCTCCTATTTGACAGGAAGTCCTTGGAATTGTACAAGCTTTTTACCAAATATTTTATAATTTTACAAGATTTTTACCAACAAAATTGTAAATTTACAATTTTTTTGACTCGATAAAACTTACAAGGAGGTTTCGTAACCTTACTAGATTTTTGCTACCTCGTATTTTACGAGAATTCCTAAAAAAATTATGAGCTTTTTTGTAATTTTGCAAATTTTTTACCAATAAAATTTACAAATTTTTTGACGAAATAAAACTTACAAGGAATTCTTATAAATTTACTATATTTTTTTTTTGTAAAAGAAACAATTGAAAATTGTAAAATTACAAAAAATTTTGTAAAAATACAAAAAAAAATGTAAATTTCTTAAAAAAATTTTTTGTTAAAAAACAATGAAAACTGTCAAATATTGGTAAAATGGAATTACGAAACTTTTTCTAGTAATAAGACAAGTTTTTTTTTGCGTGTATTAATACCGTTACCAATAGCAATATTCGTTTCGGTTGCCAACCCTATTTAAAACACCTTAATTCAAATTCTTAAGACAAATTCTTTCAATAAAGTCTTGGTCTTTACGGAAACGTTAAATTAAGTTATTCACTGTAAGAAGTGTTTGTATATGTATTTTTTCTTCTATAAATGAATAAAACTCAAGAGTAACACGTTCAATATTGGTTCAATTTTTATTACTCATACGCTGGGTTGGTAAACATTAATTTGTTAAAAAATAAAAATACCCAGCAAAAAAAGAGATATCATTTAATTTTTCTGTTGTTTTTTCTTTACAGTTTTCAAAACTTTTCTAAATTTTCCTGATGTTTTCTAAATTTGTCAAATATTTTTTATGTAGATAGTTATGATATAAAAATAAAAATAAAACTTAGGACCGATAACACAAACGAACTAACCGGAAGATAAATTGGGTTTAGTGTTAACCGGAGGTTATAGATGTCAAATTTGTATGGTACACTCTAATCAATTTTCATGTAAATTTACCCTGTTTATAGTAGGTAACTTGTCTCCTACTATAAACCGTGTAAAAATACATGTTGTGTTTAAAAAGATAGACACAAAGTATGTAAAAGTACATATTCATGTGTCTACAAAATGTTTCGGAACAAAAATGTTTCAATAAATTTTACAGTGTTTATGTGTAAACATAAATTTTAATTTAATAAACTTAAAATAGAAATGCCTGAAAATACATGGAAATTATCTGCATATACATTGAAAATGCCTTTCATAAAACCACCCTAACTTTTCCAATTTCAAATATAAAAAAACAAGAAATTTATTTTGAAATGATGCTTTATTTAAAATAAAAATAATAGTTTAAAAATAAAAACGCTAAAACTACATAATTTTTCTATAGAAAAAATGTTTTAGAATAATAGAACTTGTCAACAGAGAAAATGGTTTCGACTTAAAGTATTTTTCTATAGAAAAATTTTCTATAGAAACAAAAAATTTCTATAGAAAAATTTTCTATAGAATAATTCTCAGATTCTGAGACATTCTTCTATAGAAAAATTCGTAGATTCTGAGACATTTTTTCTTTAGAAAAGTTCTCAGATTCTGAGACATTTTTCCTATAGAAATATTCTCAGATTCTGAGTCATTTTTTTTTATATAGAAATAATTTCTCAGAATAAGAAAAACTTTCTACATAAATTCTGAGACATTCTTTTGAACAGACAGATTCGGTAACATTTTTTCTATAGAAAAATTCTCAGCTTTTTTTCTATAGAATCTGAGACTTTTTCAATAGAAAATGTCTTAGAAACTTAGACATGTTCCATATGAAAAATGTTTAAGAATCTGAGACTTTTTCTATGGGAAAAATGTCTCAGAATCTGAGACGTTTCTATATTCTGAGACATTTTTTTTATCGAAAAATTCTCAGATTCTGAGACATTTTTTCTATAGAAAAATTCTCAGATTCCGAGACATTTTTTCTATAGAAAAATTCCCAGATTCTGAGACATTTTTTCTATAGAAAAATTTCTCAAATTCTGGGTTATTTTTTCTATAGAAAAGTTCTCAGATTCTGAGACATTTTTTCTATAGAAAAATTCTCAGATTCTGAGAAATTTTTGCTATAGAAAAATTCTCAGATTCTGAGACATTTTATCTATAGAAAAATTCTCAGATTCTGAGACATTTTTTCTATAGAAAAATTCTCAGATTCTGAGACATTTTTTCTATAGAAAATTCCCATATTCTGAGACATTTTTTCTATAGAAAAATTCTCAGATTCTGAGACATTTTTTCTATAGAAAAATTCTCAGATTCTGAGACATTTTTTCTATAGAAAAATTCTCAGATTCTGAGACATTTTTTCTATAGAAAAATTCTCAGATTCTGAGACATTTTTTCTATAGAAAAATTCTCAGATTCTGAGACATTTTTTCTATAGAAAAATTCTCAGATTCTGAGACATTTTTTCTATAGAAAAATTCTCAGATTCTGAGACATTTCTTCTATATAAAAATTCCTTCTGAGACATTTTTTCTATAGAAAATTCCCAGATTCTGAGACATTTTTTCTATAGAAAAATTCTAAGATTCTGAGACATTTTTTCTATAGAAAATTCCCAGATTCTGACACATTTTTTCCATAGAAAAATTCTCAGATTCTGAGACATTTCTTCTATATAAAAATTCCCAGATTCTGAGACATTTTTTTCTATAGAAAAATTCTCAGATTCTGAGACATTTTTTCTACAGAAAAATTCTCAAATTCTGGGACATTTTTTCTATAGAAAAGTTCTCAGATTCTGAGACATTTTTTCTATAGAAAAATTCTCAGATTCTGAGACATTTTTTCTATAGAAAAATGCTCAGATTCTGAGACATTTTTTCTAAAAAAACTTTGAACGCTGAGTGCCACGGGGTAATAAAATCCGATTGGTCTCAATTTTATATCACAACAGTTTCACCGGTAATTAAATAAAACTTTGACTGGACACTGGGGAGAATCAAAGTTAAAAAAATGTCATGGTTTAACAATTGTTTAAACGATCAATTTTTGTGTTTCTCAATTTTAAAAAAAAACTTTTTGCGGGTACATTTTGCATGAAAAAATGGTGTCCTTCGTTACTTTTACTTTAATGTTTAACATCACACAGGTCACACTATGTTTCCGTTTTTTATAAGATGGAACCTTCTTTATCAATTTATGTAAGTTTTGGAGTGGTTTTAGATCCACCTAATGCTGCTTCCATTAATTGCCGCTTTAAACAATTTCTGTAAACAAAATGTTAAATAAATTAGTTTTTAAATTTAAATCCATATATTTGGTGGAAAAAATTTACCTTTTAAAATACAAAATCGACATCTTATATAGTGTATCTTAAAATTTTGTTAAACGCTTTGAATGGTATAACAAAAACATCCAGAATTTCTTTAATTTTTGAATATTTTTCCCTGTTTTATTCGTTTTTATTTAAATTTCCAAAATAATATTTTTTTTTAAATCAAGTTTTGACAATTTCAACAATACTTTGCTAATATGTACGATTACATATAATGTGTCTGAAACAAAATTTTACATAGAAAAAATGTATATTTAAAGTGAAAGTGTCTGTTATCTGATAAACATGTTCCACAACACACAATGTACTATTCTTTATGTGTAATTCTTTACAAATAAACACAACGTGCTATATGAAAATTTACTAACTTAATAATAGTAAAATTACATGCATTTTTTAGAGTGTACTAATCGGAGGTTACGTTAACTTTGATTTAACTGGATATTGTGTTAACCGCACTTAAAAGAATTTATTAATTTTTCCAATTTAATTAAATTTATTTACAAAAGGGTTTTTGTTGAAAAAATACAGAAGAAAAATTGAATTTCTAAAAATTATAGACATTTCTGGTATTCCCGTACTGGTTCCAAACTCTCGAGTTAGTGTTGTCATCAGTAGGATTTTAAATGTCGGTTTGTCTTGTTAATGAAAATTGTTTTTTTATATATTGTTGGCATAGTCGGCAAATCTATCAGGTCCATTTTTATAAACATTGAGATTTTATTGTAGTATGTATTGTGTTACTCAAAATACATCATTTGAAAAAATATTAATAAATATAAATTTAAATATGGTGATCTAAAGAAAAAAAAATAATAGTTTCTACATAATAAATTTTGACAGTTTCCGCCACTACAGTTCTATTTCTAGCAATCTCAACCTCAATTCATACTTTCTTTCAACTTTTTTGTCTCTTTTATTTTTTCACACAAATTAAAATATTTAAGGATCATCTGCCAAGTTTTGTTTTGCTGGGAACTAAATTATTCTGCTACTTCTTAACTGGAAATAAATGAATATAAACTTTTAAACACAATTTGCTAGTTGTTGGTTTTTTATTTTGTGGTATGTAATTTTTTGACCAATGATACAGAGTTTCTCAAGGCACGAAGTATACACTATATAGACACGAATGAAAATATGAATAATCAAAGTATTGCTGTAGACATTTTAAGTATTTGACTCTAGATCGCTACTACAACATTTTCAAAATTCGATACGTTGCAAGAAACGCTTTATGTCAACCCTATTTAAAATTTAGACCATGCCTTTCGAGATTTCGTTAAACTACACATAGGCGTAGAAAGCTTTTATGTCACCCAAAAAAATCAATTTACCAGATGAAGCACTTAAAAAAAATATTGTCAACTTACTAAAAAAATTATGTAATCCCATTTTACCGGTGACATGACATAATCCCCACGGACATAATCCCCATTTCCGTTATGGGGATTTTGACCAAGTTCATTTCGGTCATAATCCCCATAATGGTAGTGGGGGCTATGACCGAAAATTATTTGGACATAATCCCAATAAAAAACGGATATAATTCCCAGATTTATGGGGATAATGACCACGTAACAAATGACCATAATCCCCATTATGGGGATTATGTCTTTTATACTAGTTGGTCATAATCCCCAAAATTAAAAGGATTTTTTTTTTACTTAAAAGGCTTAGGGATTACAAACTCCATGCATTAAACCCACCCTCTCTGCAGAAAACGGGGATTATGACCAAAATTGCTTCGGACTTACTTCCCATAATGTTAATGGGGGTTATGACCGAAAAAAGTTCGGTCGTAATCCCAACAAGGAACGGACATAATCCCCATTGGGATTGTGACCGTTTTGGAAACGGTCATAGTCCCCACAACTATTATGGGGATTATGACCGAAATGAATTCGGTCATAATCCCCATTTCCGTTAAGGGGGTAATGTCCGTGAGGATTATGTCCTGTCACCCATTTTACCAATATATGACAGTTTCCATGTTTTTTAACTTACAGTTTGTGCTTTGGTCGATCGAAATTTACAGGCCTATTCACAGTTATGACTGGTTATGACTAATTTATTATTTTCAAACTTCATATTCCCTGTGTTTGTTGTAAACACAATCATAAGAAGTCTTAAAATTTAAAATTATTTGTCAATTTTGAGACGATGTTGGTAGCAGGTCTTAATTTTTTTAAACTTTCAAACAAAATTTTATTTTTTTTTGTGATTGTTTACAACAACCACATGGAAAAAATTGAGTTATGATTGAGTTATGACTTTTTTTGTGAATAGGTCCCTTAATTTCTTTTTTTTTTGTAATTTTTCAAATTTATTTTTGTAAATGCTTAACTTTCCAAGGTAATTCTACGACAAAGGTAAATGTTATTTAAAAAAAAGAATTCAATAAAAAGAATTTTTGAAAACAAAAATTCGGACAAATTTAAAAAGTTATCTAAGTCCTGAACATTTTTTTAAGTCCCCATTTTTTTTTTAAATTTTCTTTTGCATTTTAAAGCAAACAATTTCACTAAAAATTCTTTAAAAAAAAATTAAAATTTTTTATGTTTTGAAAAAAAAGTTGAAATGTTATTTGGAAAAAAGTCTGGAAAACCAATTGTTTACTTAAATGTCCCATTACAACACAGCCTCCGTTAATGTTTGCAGCTTGTATTTAAAAGTTATAACTTATCCTGGTTTTAAGACAAGACTTAAGTCAGCCCTTAGGATATTTCCAAGTAGAGTTAGAAATGGATGATATCGGAGGGCCTCAATAATTTGACAGTTATTTGTTATATTTTTCATATGAATTCTTCCAGTGAAGTTTTTTAACTTCTAAAACGCCGATCTGTTCAGCGCGTGCTTAGAAATAGTCACCACTGAACAATTTTTTTTTTTTTTTTTGTTTTTAATCAATGTTTTTGATTTGTTTGAAACATTAAGGCTGGATTACTCAATGCTCCGTTATAAATTAACTCTCCGTTAAATTTAACTTTTTCATACAAATTTTGACATAAGGCTCCGGTAAATCAGCAGTTAGCAGCTAACTTTTCATTGAGTAATCCGCCCTAAATTGTATAAATATGTAATAGCAAAACATTTATTGGTCATGTATGTTCCTCAAATTACATTCAGATAAAAAAATCTTTGCAATTTTCGTTAAAATTTGTTTCAGTAAGATTAAATAAAAAAACTATATTTTCAGTTCATATGACAAACACAGAAAATATGAGGACATGTTCTTTTAATTTGTTCAAATTGTAAAAGCATTTCCTTTCGAATTTTCCAAATATTCGTAAATCCATTTTTTTTTATTTTTTGTTCTTTTTTAATGTTGTTTACTATAATAATAAAAACAACATAATCATAATCATCTGGAGCAACAAAAAAAAAAAAAAAAAATTGGTACATGTTTAATATGTTTGGAAGTCGCCTTAGGATTTCAACATTGTAAATTCATTTTGAGATTAGTAAAAAATTAAAATCTTTGGTCCTTAGGTGAATACACGTGTGCATGTCCATATCGAACCTTGTAACATTCAGATATAGTACATGCTCTTAATATTACGAAAACAGCGTAAATTATACAAAAAATGTGGTAAATTTAAAAAGATTTATCGGAAAAGTAAAAAAGAGTATCTATATATATACTTTGTTGACCGGACATAGTCCCCATAACGGAAATGAGGACTATGACAGAATACATCACGGTCATAATCACCACATTAGTTGTGGGGACTACACTTAAAATAATACATTAGTAGGTTTACTAATTTTTTTTGCTAATGCTAGTAAGCTAACCTTTAGCAAATTTTTAGTTAAGATTAGCATGTTAGCAAAAATATCTTGTAAACTTCATTTAGCGCATTAGCAATTTTAAACAAAATTTAAATTTATTTTTTTTTTGCTAAATTTAAAATTGAGTTGACCAAATTTTTACAAGCATTTTTGCTAAGAAAACTTAAAATGGCGCTATCTCGGAAACTAAGCCAGATGGAGAAATATGGAGGCCATTTTTGGTTCTCGGGCTCTTCACATGTGTGGACCCTAATAGGTCCTAACTTTGGATCCAAAAAAGTTAGCATTCCCGAAAATTTTAAAATGCTCATATCTCGGTAAATATTGCCGACACAACAAAATGTCCAAAAGCATTTTTGTAGCTCCCAACACGTAGAACAAGACCGAAACATAACCAAAAGCTCTCCGAGTAATATTTTTGAAGTTATCGAGTTTTTTAATTCTCAAAACCCCAGTGGTCCCCTAAAATCACGTATCTCAAAAACTAAGCAAGGTAGAGCGAAACGGACACAAATATTCGATCAAAAACTATGACGATTTTGAAGGAACCCAACTAGGTCTAGGCCTATCGGGGAATGGACCTATCGGGTCCGAACCCAATGGGGTCCTCAAATGTGTATGAACTAAGTTGAAATAAAAAACTTTCAGTTAACTAATTTTTGGCAAAACATTTTTGCTAACTTTACCAAAAAAAATGTGGGTTCAAAATCAGCAATTTTTCTTGTAGGTTTACAAGATTTTTTTGCTAACATGACAGTTTTTTTTTAGTGTATGACTATATCAAAAACGGCCATATTCTCAATGGGGATTATGTCCGTTACCTGTTGGGATTACTACCGAAACTTTTTCGGTCTTAACTGCCATTCATATCATGGGGACTAAGTCCAAAACAATTTCGCTCATAATATCTGTTTATTGTGAATAGGGTAAGTTTATTGCATGGAGTTTGTAATCCCTAAGCCCGACCGGAGGCCGGGCCACTTGGTAAAGTGGACATAATGCCTATAATAGGGACTATGGACATCCTAAAAAGCATTTATCTGATCTAAATCTTTATCGTGTTGTGCTATGAGAATTGATATAGAATATTGTAAAATATTTATAATTTTTCAAGTTTTAATTTTTATACCCTCCACTTAGTGATAGAGGGTATATATAAGTTTGTCATTCTGTTTGTAACTCATCGAAATATCGATCTGGGACCCCATAAAGTATATATATTCCTGATGCCCGATCGATTTTAAGACATTCTAGCGATGTCCGTCTGTCCGTCTGTCTGTCTGTGGAAAATGCTGTCGCGGACAAAATATTGCACAGAGATGACTGAAACTTAACATATTTATTGGAAGTTCTCCCGAAAAGTTTGGTATTGCATTTGAACGGTATCGGTTCAGCGGTTCAAAAGTTATGAACGAAAATGTAAGCACACCTCCAAAAATTCAATACATTCAACATAACCTAAAAATACAAAATGCTTTAATTCGGCTTCTGGTTGACATATGTGAACATAATTGAACACCAAATGGTATTTAAACAAGTATGAACATATTTTTTGACAAAAAAAGAGAAAAATCGCGGATTTTTTTTACCAAAATTTTTTTTCACGGAAATTTAAAAAAAAAAAAAAAAAAAAAATTTTTCAGTAATTTCCTTTTAAATAAAGTTTTTTGCAATAATCTTTTTGAAATTGTGGAGGGTATCACTACATTCGGCAAGACCGAATTTAACTTTTTTAATTGTTTTTTTTTATTTTTCTCAATTTTGTTCTGAACTTTCCATTACACAGTGGTCGGAGCTGTATGGAGACTGCGGCCAAAAATACTTCCAGTATAAGTATCATCGTGAAACTTCGGTCACGGCTTTTTAAATATGTCAGAACTTTTTAATAATAAAATGGGAGTGGTTGAGGACTCATAACCACCCCCAAGCCCCTACCCAAGCTCCCACATTCACCCCACGTAAGAAAAACGAAACTTTGTTTTTAATTCACATTTAATTCATAACTTTTTTACAAGATTAGTTTTCAAAAAGAAAAATATTGAATTATTAAATATGAAATAATATTAAATACAAAAATTATGAAAAGGTTAAGGGGGGTTGTTACTAAAAAAACAGCCATAATATTAACAATTTTTAAACAGCTATAAAAAATAAATACCCAATAATTTTTAATTCTGTTTTTTTATGTGAAAGACAAAAATCGTTATATTTTAAAAAGTTTTAATAACTTAAATTTTGATGAAATAGAATTTCCAGGGTTGCCACTAGAGTATTCAAAACCGAAACCGAAAACCGGTTAACCGGTTTTTTCATTTTTAGAAACTCGACCGGTTTCGAATAGTTTTGAATTTCGAATATTCGAGAAACCGGTTTTTTTGTGTCGGTTAACCGGTTTTTATAAAAAATTATAATATAATGATTTGAAATATGAATTAACATTATACAGTTTTTAGAAACACTCACAAAACTTAGCGGTGCTTCCATAATCAGCTTTTGTATATGTTGGTATGTAAATATCAATATATCAACGAGTTCCGGAAGTCCGTCTCTTCGTTTAATATTGAAATCAATATATATTTTTTTAAATTTGGCACCTTGGAGTTCTATGGCAAACCATTTTTTTAAATTCTCCTTTTGAAATTGTTGAAATCTGAATGTCGAATTCCGATGTCTGAATTTATTATTAATTGTGCTCTTTAAACAATTCAATAAACGGATTTCCGCTCGCAATTGCAAAGAACTAAAATTTAGGTGTTACTTTCTTTTCTTTAGTTTCCAGCGAAATTGTGCGACGTAAACGGTGTCATACAGATAATACTATTTTCGCTATGACTTATCGATTTTGTGTTTATTGGGTTATGCCTGTTTTGTAAAAATATAATTAACCCAATAAAAAAACAGGGCTTGAATTCCAGTGTCCGTTTTGCTGGAGTATGCTATTCAATTCAAGTGTAATTCAAATATAAATCAAGCATGGGCTGGAATTTAGGGCTTGATTTACACTTGTTTTATACTTGATTTGCTCTTGAATTTTAAAATTGCTTATTGGGTAAGTTTTATTAATTTTTAACCTGAAGAATAAAAACCGAAAAAACCGGTTTAACCGGTTTTTTTGCTAAAACCGAAACCGGAAACCGGTTTTTCAAAAATAAGCTTTTTTGAATAAACCGAAAACCGGTTTTTGAAAATGGACGGTTTTTTGAATACACTAGTTGCCACCTAATTGTGGGATGCTTTTTTAAAGGATAAAATTGGCTGCACTTGTACAGCAAAAACTACCGATTTATTTTGATTATTTTTTTTTTTATTTGTAGATTATTAAATCCTCTAGTACCTATCGTGCCCATATTTTATTTTTTTAATATAATATTTTTTTTCAATCAATGAAAAAAAATTAAATTTTCCATTTTTTTCAGTTTATATTAGCATCACTTCAACAAAAATCAAAATTTTTCAAAAAACTGTCACTATATTAACTAGAAAAATTTATGATTTGTTTAACCTGCTTCATTCTAATCGATAAGCCACTTCTAACATTTGCTTGCATAATTAATGAATTCTTTTTAAATGTATCAAATCGCGAATCATCAGCAGCGGAAACATCAATTTTTGCTATTCGTCGTCGCTTTGTCCTGCTCAAACACTCTACGAAACTTAATCTAGGACGTCTTCGATCTTGATTTAAGTCAAGTGTGTGATTGTAATGAAATCTACTCCTTTTTTCGAACTCTTATTTTTATATGATAGCATTTTTGCCAAAATTCTAAATTGTTTTTGAAATTATACTTTAAGCGTGTTTCTAATTGACTTTCTTCATTTTTAGTATAACGATATCCTTTAATTTTCGAGCTTTTTCAGCATTTGCACCTCTTCAAGACCTGTTTAGACGATATGTTTTTTCGGTAAGATTTGTCTTTTCGGAGTGCATTAAATTTTGATCCGCTTGTCAAATCATTTTCTGAATAATTTCAAAAGATGAGGAGAACCATCCGTATGTCACATTATAAAAATTTATTTTGGCTGTGTTAAAGCTGTCAAAACAAGTGTTTTGTGCAGACATTTTTGACAGGTCGTTTTACAAGTCTACTGGTCTAAACTACCTTTAATAAGGATAAAATTAAGAAAAAATAAACTAAAAGTGCGTAAAAAAGATAATAAACAATGTCATTTTTTTGCATGCATAACAATGCCAGAGCAACGCGAACATAAATTAACAAAACACCACACAAAAAATCAAAGTTTGGCATCCAAAACAACGAGGCCGTTTTGATCTGGGGGAGATAACTCAACGACGTGCAAAAGAATGCATCTGATATTACCAATTTTAGAATCATAAAATATTACATAATAAACCAAAAAAAAAATCCAATTGGAGATTTCAGGGGGGAACACAACTAAAACTCTATTTGAAATATCAATATATTAACGAACAAACACTAACAATGACACTGGATAGATATTCAATTTATAAAAACTCCAGAACAAGCTAAACACATTGTAATTATTTTAAAATTTAGTTAATACCTTCTAGTTCAATATTCATTTTGATTTATTTCAACAAAATTTTTTTTATATGGTTTTAATTAATTGAAAGTTGAACCAAATTTTCCACTTCTTCAACTGCTAACTCGCCATCTCTTTTGAAGCTGTTTTTAATGAGTACAGTTGAAATAAAACAAAAACAGCTCAAAATTTTTAAACCTTGTTTTTATTAGAAATAGAGATGACTCATTTGGTGACAAACATTTGACTTTGATTTTTTTTATTTTTGGCCGACGGGATCGACCAGTGTGCATTATAAGTTTCTGCATTTTTTTTGTAGATTTGATTAAAGTTTTGTAAATATTTCTACAACTTTATTTTTTTTTTTTTTTTTGTTTTTTAATTTTTTTCTTTTATACTCTGGTATTAGAGTATAAAATTACACTGTGCTACAGTGAAAAAATACTTCTGATGTGACAAAGTATAGTTTGTTGGTCTTGTTGAGTAGATCACAAAAATGCCCATTAAACTTGCCAGACACCCTCAAATTTTAGAGTTATTGTCAAAAAACGTTTTTTTGGGACTTTTCTCACTAAACCTATTGTAATTCAGAAAATTTTCAACCGATTTTAAATTTTTTAACTGTTTTTGATAGAAGAAGGATGGAGCTTTTTATGTGTGTGCATTGGTCTATACATATAGGAAAGATAAGTATTGATTTTTTTAACAATATCTAATTTTTTTGTTATTTTTTGAAAATTTTCCGAGTTTATCGATTTTTTTCTGCTATATTTCGTTTAACAACCTTTATATTTATAAACGTATTTTTAAAGAAAATTTGATTCTGAATACGATAAGCTTTATTCTGAAGAAATCGGATAACAATTGACAGAGTTGTGATAATTTTTCTAAAAAAGAAAATTAAGATTTTGCAGGAAATCGCCGTTCAGACATCCCAGGCAAAAAAATAATTTTATCATAAGAGGTCATGAACAAAATTTTTTAAGGTTTTTGGCGTTCTGAATCCGAATCTGGCCTTTAAATTGCTCTAGCTCGTCAGGTTTTTGAGATATTTAACATAAATTGATATATCAAAAACTTAATAAGATAGCGCTATTTCAAGGTCAAATTCGAATTCAGGAGGCCAAAAACCTTTAAAATAATGATACGCGATCCCTTAGTATGTTCGTTTTTTTTATATTTTTTTTGCCTGGGTTATCCAGACGGCAATTTCAAGCAAAATCTTAATTTTCTATTTTAGAAAAATTATCACAACTCTGTCAATTGTTATCCGATTTTTTCGGCATAAAGCTCATCGTATTCACAATTAAATTTTCTTTAAGCATACGCTTATAAATATAAATGTTGTTGAACGAACTATAACAGAAAAAAATCGATAAACTCAAAAAATTTTCAAAAAATAACAAAAAATTAGATATTGTTGAAAAAATCAATACATATCTTTTTTATATGTATAGACCTATTCACACACATAAAAAGCCCATTCCTTTTTCTATCCAAAACAGTTGAAAAATTGAAAATCGGTTGAAAAATGTTTAAGTTACACGTGGTTTAGTGAGAAAAGTACCAAAAAATCGTTTTTTGACAATAACTTTAAAATTTGAGGGTGTCTGGCAAGTTTGATGGGCAATTTTGTGATCTTTTCGACGAGACCTACAACCTTAACTACCTCATTTTAAAAGTATATTTGATTTTGTGTTTTTTGTTGCACAGTGTTATTTTTTATTTCCAAATTTATTTGCATTTATAGTATACCTACTTATAAGTTCAGCTACTGTACATTATATGAAAGATGAACCTGGAGAAGAAAGAAAAATAATGATAAAAACATTACAACAAACAAATTACAATGACATGAACAGCTAAGTATTATAATTGGACTTTAGGTATTTAACAAGCAATTTTTATTTTTTTTTTAATAATTTTTATATGTTTTAGGGGGGAATTTACATTATAATAATTATTAGGGCTAAAAATCAATTTTGGATATTTTTTATTAAACTGTTCGACACCAACATTTTAAAAATGATTTTTTTATTAAAAAGTTGAATAAAAATTAATTTGGTTTTATACAAAATTTAAGTTGGGGCATTGGGCAATTTTAATTGCGGCAATTCTGATTTTTTAGTGTATCAGAGAGAGAGATAAGATTCTTCCCTCTCTCTCCGATACACTATAAAATCAGAATTGCGGCAATTAAAATTGCCCTGTCTAATTTTGGACTTACTACTTTTGCTCAAAAACCGTTCGTGTACACATAAAAATAGTAAATGTAGTAATCAATTTAAAAGAAAATTTATTTCTCCTTTGCTTTATTTTTACTACAATTTACCGGCAAAATTTCAATGTGTAAGTATGTATAGAAATTATGTCAAAAAAATTATTGACAAATTTTTATATTTATTAAAAAAAAAATTATTTAAAACAAAAAATAAAAAAATTGCAAATTCTATGTGCAAATTCTATCCAAGATGAAATAACAACAAAACATCTAAATAAATATGCAGTGCATGTACATAAGTTTATCGGCATATCATTGAAACGTTTAAAATAAAAACAAATCTTCATAAAAACACGCTTAACATTAACCCTTGGTAGGAAAAATTCGAAAAAGTTCCCTCACTCGAAGATTTTATTTTATTTTATTTTAGACTGTGTTAAATCTTCCGCAGACGGACAGACGGTTGTCGCTATTAATAGGTCCTAGACCGAAATGCTGATTCGTAACAGACGGAATAATAAACTAATGTCTCAGAATCTGCGACATTTTTTCCATAGAAAAAGTCTCAGATTCTGAGACATTATTTCTATAGATAAATTGTCTTAGAATCTGAGACTTTTTCTATAGAAAAAATGTCTCAGAATCTAAGACTTTTTCTATAGAAAAAATGTCTCAGAATCTGAGACTTTTTCTATCGAAAAAATGACTCAGAATCTGAGAATGTTTTCTATAGAAAAAATGTCTCAGAATCTGAGACTTACTATAGAAAAAATGTTTCAGAATCTGACTTTTTCTATAGAAAAAATGTCTCAGAATCTACACTCAAAAAAAAAAACTGTAATGTTAGCAAAAAAAAAAAGCTTGTAAACCTACAAGAAAATTTGCTGATTTTGAACCCACAATTTTTTTGCTAAAGTTAGCAAAAATGTTTTGCCAATAATTAGTTAACTAAATTTTTTTTTTTTTTTTTTTTGAACTTAGTTCATACACATCTGAGGACACCATTGGGTTCGGACCCGATAGGTCCAGACCCCGATGGGCCTTGACCTAGTTGGGTTCCTTAAAAATCTTCATAGTTTTTGATCCAAATTTTGTGTCCGTTTCGCTCTACCTTGCTTAGTTTTTGAGATACGTGATTATAGGGGACCACTGGGGTCTTGAGAATTAAAAACTCGATAACTTCAAAAATATTACTCGGAGAGCTTTTGACTATTTTGCGGTCTTGTTCTACGTGTTTAAAGCTACAAAAATGGTTTTGGACTTTTTGTTGTGTCGGCAATATTTACCGAGATATGAGCATTTTAGAATTTCCGGGAATGCTAACTTTTTTGGATCCAAAGTTAGGGCCCATTAGGGTCCACATATGTGAAGAGGGCCGGCGATACTATGAGCTCGAGAACCGAAAATGGCCTCCATTTTGCTCTATCTGGCTTAGTTTCCGAGATAGCGCTATTTTAAGTTTTCTGAAAATAAAAAAGAATTTACCATTTATTTTGCTAATATTAGCATAAAAGCTTGTAAAAATTTGGTCAACTCAATTTTAAATTTAGCAAAAAAAATTAGCTCAAATTTTGTTTAAAATTGCTAATGCGCTAAATTAAGTTTACAAGATATTTTTGCTAAAATGCTAATCTCAACTAAAAGTTGGCTAACCAGCATTAGCAAAAAAAAATTTAGTAAATCTACTAATGTATTATTTTGAGTGTAAGACTTGTTCAACAGAAAAAATATCTCAGAATCTGAGACTTTTTCTATGGAAAAAATGTCGCAGATTCTGAGATTTTTTATGTAGAAAAATGTCTCAGAATCTGAGACTTTTTCTAAAGAAAAAATGTCTCAGAAACTAAGATTTTTTCTATAGAAAAAATTTTTCAAAATCTGAGACTTTTTCTATAGAAAATATGTCTCAGAATCTGAGACTTTTTCTATAGAAAAAATGTTTCAGAATCTGAGACTTTTTCTATAGAACAAATATCTCAGAATCTGAGACTTTTTCTATAGAACAAATGTCTTAAAATCTGAGACTTTTCCATAGAAAAAATGTCTCAGAATCTGAGACTTTTTCTGTAGAAAATATGTCAGAATCCGAGACTTCTTCTGTACAAAAATGTCTCAGAATCTGAGAATTTTTCTATAGAAAAAATGTCTCAGAACCTAAGACTTTTTCTATAGAAAAAATGTCTCAGATCCTTTGAGTTTTTCTACAGAAAAAGTTTCAGTTTCTGAAACATTTTTTCTGTAGAAAAAGTCTCAGACTCTGAGACATTTTTTCTATAGAAAAAGTATCAGACTCTGAGACATTTTTTCTATAGAAAACAGTCTCAGATTCTAATCCATTTTTTCTATAGAAAAAGTCTCAGATTCTGAAACATTTTTTCTATAAAAAAATCAGACCTTTTCTATAGAAAAAATGTCTCAGAATCTGAGACTTTTTCTGTAGAAAATGTCTCAGAATTTGAGACATCTTCTGTAGAAAAATGTCTCAGAATCTAAGACTGTTTCTATACAAAAAATGTCTAAGATTCTATTAGTTTTTCAATAGAAAAAGTCTCAGAATCTGAAAATTTTTCTTTACAAAAAATGTCTCAGAATCTGAGATTTTTTCTATAGAAAAAATGTCTCAAAATCTGAGACTTTTTCTATAGAACAAATGTCACAAATTATGAGACTTTTAAACGTGAATTTAGGTGAAGCCAATCTGAAATTCTCGGTTTTGCCTATAATTTGAACCAGTGTACCGCTTTTAAATCAATAGCAACCAGATTAGGAGAACGAAATATATATATACCAAGTTTTAGCAGCTTCAGGATTGTCTTTCGATAGGTAAGCATGTTTTTTATCTCGTAAATTCGCGAAAAAAAAACTTTGAAGATCATCTCTACTGGGGTTTTATAAATTTTTCCAGATTTTCTCTTAATTTTTAATAAATAATTTCTCAGAAATAACTTTAATGTACACTCATAAAAATAAAACTGTAAAGTTAACAATTTTTTTTTTTTGTTAACTCGAGTTTACTGGCTTTTTAGCAAATTTTTAGTTAAAATCAGCGTTTTAACTACTTTTTATAGTTAATTTCAATTTACGAAAATACTAGTTTTGAACAAATTTTGAATTAATTTTTTTTGTTGACTTCAAAACTG
Source organism: Pegoplata infirma (assembly GCA_963921195.1). Taxonomy (NCBI): domain Eukaryota; kingdom Metazoa; phylum Arthropoda; class Insecta; order Diptera; family Anthomyiidae; genus Pegoplata; species Pegoplata infirma. The sequence continues at coordinate 41,966 of CAWUER010000538.1, forward strand.
AGTTTACGAATTTCTACAAATTAATTTGCTGATTTTTCGTAACAAATTTGTTAAGTGAAATTTCTTATGTAGCCTCCTATGCGAATCTCATAAGTTCTACTTAAGCTGATGAAAAAACAGAAAAAATAAACTTACAATTTTTTACAAAATATTTTGTAAATTTTAGTTTACGAAAAGTAACAAAAAGTTTATCTGAATTCAACTAATTTTTTTGTTAATATATGTACATAAAAACGTTACGAAATTTCAGCTAAATTTTTAGTTAAAGTTACGGTTTTTTTTGCTACATTCATTTTACGAAAAGTTAGCTAAATATTTTTAGTTAAATTAACTAAAAATTTAGTAGGCCCAAAATCACGTGCTTTTTTAGTTAAATTTAACTAAATTTTTTGCTAACTTTACAGTTTTTTTTTTTTTTGAGTGTACTTAAATTAAACATAATACAAATTGAGTTATTAATGAAGTCCGGCAATACACTAAAAAAAAAACTGTAAAGTTAGCAAAAAATTTAGTTAAATTTAACTAAAAAAGCACCTGATTTTGGGCTTACTAAAGTTTTAGTTAATTTAACTAAAAATATTTAGCTAACTTTTCGTAGAATATGCTTCTAAAAATCAGAAATATTCACTTAAAATTTAAAAAATTTGCACTTAAAATTAAAAAAATACACTCAAAAAAAAAAAACTGTAAAGTTAACAAAAAATTTTGTTAAATTTAACTAAAAAAGCACCTGATTTTGGGCCTACTAAATTTCTAGTTAATTTAACTAAAAGTATTTAGCTAACTTTTCGTAGAATGAATGTAGCAAAAAAAAACGTAACTTTAACTAAAATTTTTTTTTGAAAATTTCGTAACATTTGTATGCACATATTTACCAAAAAATTAGTTGAATTCAGCAAAAATTTTTGTTACTTTTCGTAAACTAAAATTAACAAAATATTTTGTTAACTTTTTTTTTACATTTTTAGATTGACATTTTTTTTATTTCACCGAACACTTTAAACACTTACACTTCACTTAGTTTTTTCTATTTTTTCACAGCATTAAGTTCAGCTTAAGTAGAACTTATGAGATTTGCATAGGAGGCTACACAAGAAATTTCTTAAATAGTAATCACTCTTTTGACTTAACAAATATATTACGAAAAATCAGCAAATTTATTAGTTAAAATTCGTTAACTCAGTTTTAAATTCAACAAAAAAAATTAATTCAAAATTTGTTCAAAACTAGTATTTTCGTAAATTGAAGTTAACTAAAAAAAGTAGTTAAAACGCGGATTTTAACTAAAAATTTGCTGAAAAGCCATTTAACTCAACTTAACTGATATATATAAATATTTAAAAATTTTTACGAAAAATATTTAATTTTAAGTAAAATATTTTTTTTTAGCAATTTTTGCAAAAAAAAATATATTTGTTGGGTATAAAATTTTTTTTGAGCTAAAAAATTTACTTGTGTCACAACAATACTTTGTTAAATATTTTTGTGGCGTTTTTTCAACACGTGAATTCGGGTAAAATCAATCTTAATTTCACAGTTTTGTTCATAACTTCTTAACTACTGTGCAAAATTTCGCTAAAATTCAATACCAACATGACCAGGGCAATGATAAAAATTGTTGTATAGGCATTTCTGAGACAATATACGTAAGAAATTTTTAAATTCGAACGAATTTTTCTTTTCGAATAGTAAAATGTTTCAGAATAGAAAAATTTAAAACTTTTTTAAGAATCTAAAAATTTTTTTTCAGAATCAAATTTCTAAATATCTACAAGAAATAATATTTTTTACAATTTGGATTATGTTAAGGTTTCTGAAATGAATTTTTGAAAAAAATGGTGATGAAAATTAAAAAAGTGCAATTAATTTAAAAATATATGCAAAAATATGCATTTATACCAAAATATGCAACTACAAATCGATGCCATTTTATTGCAAATTTATTGATTCGGATAGATATTGAATTTAGGTTATGTTTGGAGTGCCGAGTAAAAACATGCATTTTCATGAAAGTACTTGCCCTACTTATTACATACTAATCTAAAGTAAAAGGAAAACATTGTGTTTTTTTTTTGCATCACATTGAAAAACGGTGATCACGGTAACTGGTAACGGCGTGATTCAAAAATCACTACATTGCTCATCTCTATCCCCTATACTTTTCGAAATAGAACCATTTTAAAAAGAAAAATTTAAAATTTAATTTTGACCGATCCGGCTCCAGTTTTTTGCCAATAACACGCTCCATTTATTCCAGTGTATTTCAAATGATTTGTCTTTTATTTCCAGGAAATTTTTTTCCTGGGAATTCTGCTAGTATTTTTATACTACAAATAAAGTGCTACAAAAAATTCTGTTTAAAAAAATATTTTTTGTATAAACACTAAAATACTTAAATATTTTTTTTTTATTTATAGTTTGAAGTTTTCTTTGTTCATTGTTACTCACTCTTATAATTTTGTTTTATGTTATAATTTTAGTTAGTAAAAAGGATTTACCATGTAAATTACATTTAATATTAGCTTGGCCTAGTGCATTTATTTATAGTAGAAAAATAACTTCCCAGTCAGAAAAATACAATCGCAAAAGCGCTGTGAAAGCGTTGTAAACGGTTCTACAAGCGTTCCATTTACCATCTTGAAAGCGCTTTCAGATGATCCGAATGATAACATCGATCTACGCTAGGTTTAAAGCGTTTTAAAAGCGTTTTAAAAAAGTGCTTTCAGAACGTTTTGTTAAAAGTCATGAAAGCGCTTTAAAACCCAAAAGTAAAGCACTTATAAAGAGCTTAAATACAAAAATTAAAGATATTTTCCAGAGATTGTTAACTCTTGGAACAATCCTATTGCTGAAATTCTACGAAAATTGCATGTTTTTCATACCGTTAACTCTCCAAATAAAGCTCCATTGGTATATCCTCTCTTTAAAAACAAAAAGTATTCTCTTGGCAAAGTAATGAAATCCACTGAAACAAAAGTTGTGTTTTCTTTTATTAATATTCATGGTTTCAAAATTACTGCATCCCATCCTGATAACGCAATTCTACTTAGTAATGGAAATATTATGATAGTAAACCAAATTATTAGTACAAATCGATCTAAACACACATGTGATAATATATATTTAAAAGGCAACATCTTTAATGAAATAAACGATTATTTTGTCTGTCCAATTCCATCAAAAGAAATAGGACTTTATAACGTTGAAAATTTACGTGAAGATGTTATTGAAGTCAGTGTGCATATTGTAGAAGTTAAATGCATTATTTGTAAATTTTATAACGAAACTATTGCTATAACTCTTTTAAATAAATGATAATAATAAAACTTAAAATAGATTTACAAATTAAAAAATGTTTTATGTTTTCAAAATTTTGCGTTTTCAATGTGGTGGTAGGGAAAATTTATTTAATTTGATTTAACAAAATGTTTTTATAACAATTTGTTTAAAATTGAGTATAATCTAAAAAAATACTATACTTGTATGTACTACGAAAAAAATTTAAAAACGTTTGCAAAAACTGCTTTAAAACCATTTAATTTTGAAACGAACATGCATTTTGTTAATAAAGTGCTTTCAAAACGCTTTTCGAAAACGCTCTCAAGGCGTTCGAATAAAGCGTTTTGATAATGCTTTTTTTTTGTTTCAGTGCTTTCAGAACGCTTTTCGAAAACGCTCGCAAAGCGTTCGAAAATAACGTTTTGAGAACGTTCTTTTTTTGTTACAGTGCTTTCAGAACGCTTTTTTTTTATAACCGTCGTCAATTTCTGCTTGGGTTTTTAAAACAATGTTAAAAGTAATAGTAATATTTTGTGTTTTTTTTTTTTAAAGAAATATGCATAAGGTTGTTGCGTAACTAAAAACAAGTTATTTTAAACAAAAAAAAATGAAAAAGAAACTTTTAATAAAGAATTATTACAACATTCTAATGTTTATTTTACAAAGTTTAAGACTACAAAATATGTAGTATGCTCAAGTATAAAATAGAAATAGTTTTAACTTAAAACTTTTAGAATGAAAATGAATAATTTTTATTGTTTGTTAAGAATTATGTAGCAGCAAAAGAATGTTAATTTTTATTAATATTCAAACCAAAAAAAAAATATTAAAGGGAAAGTAGTAACAATAGGCGTGAAGTAGAAGAAATTAATGAAATAATTTTATTAGAATGAAAACAAAAAATTCCGAATGAAAGCCATGTAAATCGTAAACACTTGTATGATGTAGACTTATCTTTAGAAAATATTTTGAAACTTACTTGACTCTGAATGTAAGAACTTTTATCTCAGTGTTGCTGACCCGACAGACATTGTCCTGTAATAAATTTTCTTATGATTGTTATGTGATATTCATACTTATATAGGGGGATTTAAAAAATGTCAACCAAACCATGTATCCGTGTAATATCTCATACATGGGTTAAGGTAATCGCATATTTTTTGATGTACAACGTCGTGTTGATTGCCGTTTTAGATAACATACAACAATCCGGACATTAATCAGCTATTTTTGAAAGTTATTTTCATTTTTGTAGGCCAAATGTAAACTCCATCGCCACACTTAAACAATTATGTCATTAACTGTTTCTAGTTTATTTAAAAAATTTTACGTTTAGTCGTTTTTAAAAGAAACAAGTAGAAAAGTTAAATTCGACTTTGCCGAATCTATGTATACCCTCCACAATGCATTTTTTTTAAAGGGTAGTACATTTTTTAACGTGAAAAAATAAACAATTTTGATTAGAAATATTTTATTTTGAGTAAAAAACTATTTTTTTGTCATTTAAAAAAAAAAAAATATTAATTTTTTTTTTGAGTGTAAAATTTTTTTCGAGTGTAATGTTTTTTTTACTTTACAAATATTTCTGAGTAAATGCCGTTACCGAAACATAAATACCGGTACGTACCGGTATTATAAATAAAATGTTAGAAAGTGACAAATTAAATAAAAACACGTAAAAAATAAAAAAAATTGTGTAAAAAATTAAATAAACTGTTAAATTCAGTTCATTTTTAATACATAATTATATAAGTTAACACTCTGTAGTAAATACACCTAATAATAATGACAACAACAACTAACACCCAGAAAATAAACCATTTAGCTGATACAATTGCAAACACTTTTACAACAACACAACTAGAACATTTAAACCTAGGTTAATGCACTTCCGTTCTTTTTAATAAAGCTAATAAGCAAATCAAACACTTTTAATAAATTATAATAAGCAAAAATTATAACTAAAAAAACAATTTAGTAAATATTAAAATTAAGCTAAGTTTACAAAAATACACTTCCGTTATTTTGTAAGTAGAATAAGAATTATTGTATAAAAAGAAAATAAAAATAAAGAACAGTTAGTTCATTTACAACCAGCAACCTAAAGTGTTAATAACTTATATGTACTATAGAGTGTCCCTTATTTTGGAAATGTTGGAAATGTTGAGACGGTACCCCCTCATTTTTTTCCTTTTGACTAAAAAATAACTCAGGAAAAATTTTACGCCCCTACGACCACGCCTTCCCTACGCGACGGGGCCTTAAAGAACGGGGCCTTAAAAATCATTTTTCCACACAAACCAAAAAAATTTTTTTTGATTTTTAATTTTTTTGTTATTAATTATAATATTACTTGGTTAGCTTATTCACGACAAAAAATTTGATTTTGGTGGGATGAGGCTTTCAGTTCTAGCTTTTGGGGTCCTACAGTAAAAATTTTTTAAAAAATATTTTTTTTTAGTTTTGACAAGCAACCGTTTTAGTTGAATTGTTGCTTTTAACGATATATTTTCATAAAAAAATATTATTCCTATCTGTGACATCTTTATCGTGATCTAAAAAAGGGTAAAAAATGCATTTTTGATGTTTTTCGATACACGATCAAGATGTCACAGATATGAATAATATTTTTTTATGAATATATGTCATTAAAAGCAACATTACAACTAAACCGTTGATTGTCAAAACTAAAAAAAAAATTTTTTTAAAAAAATTTTACTGTAGGACCCCAAAAGCTCTAAATTTTTTTTTTTTCGAAAAATTTTTTAGAACTGAAACCCTCATCCCACCAAAATCAAATTTTTTGTCGTGAATAACCTAACCAAGTAATATTATAATTAATAACAAAAAAATTTAAAATCAAAAAAAAATTTTTTGGTTTGTATGGAAAAATGATTTTTAAGGCCCCGTCGCGTAGGGAAGGCGTGGTCGTAGGGGCGCAAAATTTTTCCTGAGTTATTTTTTAGTCAAAACGAAAAAAATGAGGGGGTACCGTGTCAACATTTCCAAAATAAGGGACACTCTACACGGTGAGCCTCAGCGATGTTCAGGTTGAACTTTAGTGTCGACGAAAAGTGTAAATGCAGTTCGATTTCTACATGATTAGTTGTCACAAAACTGTTTTCAGCGAAATCGTAGCTGATCGCATTCGCGAGATATCGCGAAATTAGTGATTTTATATTTTAAAAAATTTTGATATTGAAGTTTTTTAAATATTTTCAAAAACTGAGTATACAGTTTTCATTGTACTTATTTTAAGGTCACAAAACAGTAAACATCGAAATCCTATCTTCTTTAGTTCGCAAGAAATGTCGAAATAACTTTTTTGTCAATTTTTGTTTTTCAACTTTTTCTAGGTTTTTTTCAAATGTTGTGGAAAGCTGATTTGCACTTTAATGTGTACGTGATCGAAGGTCATAAGGGTGTTGACATCAAAGTTGTAGGTGTACACTGTCGCAAGATATCGCGGAATTATTTATATATTTTTTATTTTTTTTTTTATTTTTCAATTTTGCATGTTCTTTTGAAATGTTGTAAAAACGTGGTATGCATTTTTATTTGTACATGATAAAAAGACATTATACTGCTAACACAAAAGTCCTATGTGGTCAATTCTTTAAGGAATCGCAAAGTTAATATTAAATCTATTATTTATAAATCTATTAAGAAAAAATCTTTAGCCTGTTCATAATATTACAATACAAAATAAATGAAAAAAAAATTGAAAAATTTTTCGCGATTTTTCGCGAAAATTAGCGTCAATATATAGATTTCAGCAGTTTTACCACCTTCAGTTACGGACAATTTAAACTGCATACCATATACTTGTCGTTACTTAAATTTTTTTTTTTTGATACCAAAGAAAAAAAAAAGTAATTTGTTATAAAAGCTCGTAAAGTAATTTTGCGATTTCTCGGGAAATTGATCGTCTATAATTTTTATGCTTGCAGTTTTGTCACCTCTAATAACCTCGAATTCAAACTGCATACCACATTTTTGTCGTTAATTGAAGTATATGTTTTTACAGACCACAAATAACACAAATTAATGAATAAATAGTAGATAAGCGAGGTTTTTTGCGATATCTCGGAGAATTAAGCAGCTAGAATTTAAATGTTAACAGCCTTATGACCTTTGATCAATAGCAAGTCAAACTGCATTTCGTGTTTTTCAACAATGTTAAAAAAACTTCTTTTATTAATCAAAACAAGAAATACCCCCAAAAAGCTGTTTTTCACTATTTCTCGCGAAAGTGAGCAGCTATAATTTTTTTGGGGGCAGTTTTAATTTCTTCCAGCATGTTCAAATCAAACTGCTTACCACTTTTTTTATCATTTCTAAAGAACCGGGTTTAAAATATAATAAAAAAAAAATATATATTTATAATTACGCGATATCTCCCGAAATTTAGCACCTACAATTTTGATGTCAACAGCTGTGTGACCTTTGATCACCCACAAGTAAAACTGCATACCATGTTTTTATGAAATTTAAAAAAATCATATATGAAGATAAAAACAAAAATAAAAGCAGCAAAAAAGTAATTTCGCGACTTCTCGCGAAATTGAGAAGATATGATTTCGCTGCTAACTGTGTTGTGACATGTAAATAAATACAATTAAAACTGCATACCCAGTTTTTGAAGATATTTAAAAAACTTCATTGTCAAAATTTTAGAAAATACAAAAACACTAATTTCGCGATATCTCGCGAATGCGATCAGCTACGATTTCGCTGTTAACAGTTTTGTGACATTTATTCATGTAGAAATCGAACTGCGCTTACACTTTTCGTCGACACTAAAGTTCAACCTGAACATCGCTGAGGCTCACCGTGTCTAGTATACAAAGTGCGTATACTTTTTTAAGCGTTATTTTTATACCCTCCACTCTAGTGATAGAGGGTATATATAAGTTTGTCATTCCGTTTGTAACACCTCGAAATATTGGTCTAGGACCCCATAAAGTATATCGGCCATTCCATGAAAGAACGGCCAAAATTTGACCTCGGGTCATCCGATTTTTATAAAACTTTTTTTTTAAGAACTCTAAGGAGGCCTTAAGAGATTTTAGTTTGCGGTTTAGAAAAATTCTGAAAACATTCGATTTTATTCGCGATTTTCATATTTTGAAAAATCAAAAAAATTAAAGAAATGGTCAACTTTGCATATGCATATCTTGGGCAATTCTTAATGGATCTTTGTTATTGAAAATGAGTTTGAAAGGCAATATTGTCTTATTTTACAATATTGTTTTACAAAAAATATTTTAAATTCAAAAATGCATTTTGTATGCAATTGCATTTTCTAAATGCATTTTTTAGGTCAAAGGGCCTCTTCGATTTATATTCTGTTTTGTACTTAATAAAATATGTAATTTTTACTAAAGACCTGTATTTATACTTTTTTGGGTCTCGTAGTTGTTATATTTAAAATTTTTTTTTAAAAAAACGCTTAGATTTTTTTCACACAAATATTTAAATTATTTTTAATTTTTTTGCGTTTTTTTCGTTATTTTTTAGTTTGATTGTATTAGTACGCCATAGAACAAAAAAAAAGTGCTTTATATGAACACTGTGTGTAAATTTTAAACTTTTTTTAGCAAGCTGAACACTTGCGCGTCCCGAATTCGGCTTTTTTTCGAATTTGAAAATGCTTGCCCCCCTAAATGATGGGGATTTAGGACCCTTTTACGGGAAAAATAACAAAAACCATTTTGGATAAAAAAAAAACAGTTGGCTACTAAAGATAGCACTCTTCGTGCATTTTCAAAAAAAAAATCTGTTGTAAAAAATTGACTAAAGACATGTTTAAACATTATTTAGCTCACAAGTAGATTTAGTAAATTTTTCAACTTATTTCACACTACTTTGGACAAACACAAATATATTTATTGGCGTTTTTCGCGAAAACGCGAATTGATCTAAAAAACTGGGAGACACGTGTATTTTATTTTCAGCTCTACTGTCAGAATTTTTCTGTCTGGTCCATGTGTACAAAAGTGTGTCGGACGGTGTAATAAAACACTGTAATTTTCACTTGCAGAAATATTTTTTTTCGCGAAAAATATATTTTTATGTGAACGTTTTTTTATTTAAATTTACGACATCTACCAGCAAAATTACTACACTCAAAATATTTTGTAGGCAAAAACAAAAGAAAAACACACTTAAAACCAGTGAATAAACAATTGAAAACCATCCCAGTAATTATTCATTTGTTTTAAAAACATCAACATTTATTTTTTACTGTTGGCAAAATTTTCTAAAATAAATAACTCTAAACCTTAAAAAATTACGGTTTTTTCATTCTTTTTTACCAACAAATTCGAAAAAAATAACCTACGAAAACATTAAAAATTAATGATAGTTCTGTTATTTTTACCAACAAATTCCAAAAAAATAACCTACCAAAACATTAAAAATTAATGATTTCGTAGGTTATTTTATACAATTTTCTATTGAAATATTTTTTTAAAATTTTTTAATAAAATTTTGGGGAATCGATCCCGCAATCAACTACATTCTGGCCAGACACTCTACCCATCGTGCCAAAGCCACTTGATACAAATATGTTTTTATATTTCTATAAATAATTTTTTGAATTTTTTTTCTACAAACAATTAACTGACTTGTGTAGGTAAAAACTAATGATATATCATTAAAAAATACCAACAATTTAAAAAAAAATTACTTACACAAATCATTAAAAATTTAAAGAATAATCAGTAGTTTTTACTTACAGAACAAAAATAAATGACTTTATAAATTAAATGTTAGTGAAAATCTTTATTTTTTAGTGTGTTATTTTTGAAACAAAGGACTGATGAAGTCATTTATAAAAACTGAACATCAAACAAATGTTTTTTCTTTTAAAAACGACTAAACGGAAAACTTTTTAAATAAACTACAAACAGTTAATGACATAATTTTTTGAGTGTACGTATTCGCGAAAAATTTTTTAACTTGGTCAAATTTACAAATTATGTAGGTATACTTTGCAGACTTTCCTTGTAAATTACAGGAAAACCCAACGATAGAATTCAATTCTGATGGCGAATACAGGAGGTCAAAATATATAAAAATTAGTGGATCTGGTCTTTGGGTCAGAACCTTTTTACATTTTTTAAATGTATAATAACAGTATAACACTGTAATTTTTATTTGCGGAAATTTGATTTTTAGCGACATTTTTTATTGTATTTTTTAATTTTGATATTTATGTTTGAAAATGTCTTAAATACGGAAGGTGACAGAAAAAAAACTTTCGAAAAAAAATATTTTTTCTCTCTCTCAAAAAAAAAAAAAAATGCAGCATCTTTTAATTTTAAATATATTTATTCGAGTTTTTTAAATTTAAATTTAAAAATTATCGCAAAAGTATAAAAATATCGTTTTTATGGCACATTAGCATACAAATTGCAAAAGTCGCGGATATCACGAAGCGGCTAACAAATTATTAAATTTAGCATACTCGAATTTGGTTTACCTTGCTGGTATAATTTTCGACTTATACAATCCAATTTAAAAACAATGAAAAAAAAAATCGAAAAATTGTCAACAAATTTCAAGTTTTGTAAGGAAAAAAATTAAGTGATTTAAAAAAAAACAAGTAGAAAAGTTAAATTCGACTTTGCCGAATCTATGAATACCCTCCACAATGCATTTTTTAAAGGGTAGTACATTTTTAACGTGAATAAATTATTTTGATTAGAAATATTTTATTTTGAGTAAAAAACTCTTTTTTTGTAATTTTTTTTTTTAAAAGAAAAATTACTAATTTTTTTTTGAGTGTAAAATTTTTTTCGAGTGTAATGTTTTTTTTTACTGTAGAAATATTTCTGAGTGAATGCACGTACGTACACAAAATATTGTCATTTTTGTAAAAAAAAAATTTTTTTTTTTTTGTAATTTTTTTTTTGAGTGTAAAATTTTTTTTGAGTGTAAAATTTTTTTTGAGTGTACAATTTTTTTCGAGTGTAATTTTTAAGTTACCAATGCTTTTTAAACTAAACAAGTTTAAAAAGCATTGCTTTAAAATTGAACAAGTTTGAAAAGCATTGCTTAGTTACCACCAATAATTTTAAAACTTGTTAAAACACGTGGCATTTTAGATGAAACTAATCTGAAATTCAGGGTTTTGCTTATAACTTTTGAACCACTGGACCGATTGAGCTGAAATTTAATACCAAATAGACCCGGGGAACGGCAAAGATATATGTTAAGCTTCAGTAGTGTCATTATTGTCTTTCGAAAGTTATCGTGTTTTTTATCTCGTAAATTCGCAAAACACCCTTGCCGAAATTTACTCTTTTGCTCATAACTTTTGAACCACTGAACCGATTTGGCTGGATTGCAATACCAACCTGACCAGGTAAATGACAAACATATATGCCAAACTTCAGTAGCCTCTGTAAAGTCTTTCAAAAGTTAGCGTGTTTTCTACGGACGGACAGACAGACAGACAGACGGACGGACGGACGGACGGACGGACGGACGGACGGACATCGCTAGATCGACTTAAAATCGATCGAGGATCATAAATATATATACTTTATGGGGTCCTAGACCAATATTTCGAGGTGTTACAAACGGAATGACAAACTTATATATACCCTCTATCACTAGAGTGGAGGGTATAAAAATAATTTAAATATTTTAACTGCGAGACCCAAAATACTATAAATGCAGGTCTTCAGTAAAAATGTTATATTTTGATTAACATGAAAGATAAAAAAAATCGATGAGGCCCTTTGACTTAAAAAATGCATTTTAAAAATGCAATTGCATAAAAAATGCATTCTGCAGTTCAACATTTTTTTTCTACTATAATATTGTAAGAGTAGACGATATTGGCAATTAAACTCATTTAAAATGATTAAAATGCATAAAGAATTGGCTGAGATATTAATTTACAAAGTTACCCACTTTTTCCAATTTGTTGATATTTCAAAAAATTAAAAACGCGAATAAAATCGAGGGTTTTTTAAATTTCTATAAACTGAAAACTGAATTTTCTTAATGGCTCCTTAGAGTTCCTACAAGAAAAGTTTTGTGATATTCAGACGACCCAAGGTCAAAAAATGCCCATTTTTGGCCGGTCTTTCCTGGAATGGCCGATATATATTTATGATCCTCGATCGATTTTAAGTCGATCTAGCGATGTCCGTCCGTCCGTCCGTCCGTCCGTCCGTCCGTCCGTCCGTCTGTCTGTCTGTCTGTCTGTCCGTCCGTAGAAAACACGCTAACTTTTGAAAGACTTTACAGAGGCTACTGAAGTTTGGCATATATGTTTGTCATTTACCTGGTCAGGTTGGTATTGCAATTCAGCCAAATCGGTCCAGTGGTTCAAAAGTTATGAGCAAAAGAGTAAATTTCGGCAAGGGTATTTCGCGAATTTACGAAATAAAAAACACGATAACTTTGGAAAGACAATAATGAGACTACTGAAGCTTGGCACGTATCTTTGCCGTTCTCCGTGTGTATTTGGTTTTAAATTTCAGCTCAATCGGTCCAATGGTTCAAAAGTTATAAGCAAAACATTGAATTTCAGATTAGTTTCATCTAAAATGCCACGTGTTTTATTTAACAAGTTTTAAAAGCATTGGTGGTAACTAAACAATGCTTTTCAAACTTGTTTAGTTTTAAAGCAATGCTTTTTAAACTTGTTTAGTTTTAAAAGCATTGGAAACTTAAAAATTACACTCGAAAAAAATTTTACACTCAAAAAAAAAATTTACACTCAAAAAATTTTACACTCAAAAAAAATTTTCACAAAAAAAATTTTTTTTTTTTTACAAAAATGACAATATTTTGTGTAAGAAATATTTTTACAGTAAAAAAAACATTACACTCGAAAAAAATTTTACACCCAAAAAAAAAATTAGTAATTTTTCTTTAAAAAAAAAAAAAAATTACAAAAAAAGAGTTTTTTTTCTCAAAATATAATATTTCTAATCAAAATTGTTAAGTTTTTCACGTTAAAAAATGTACTACCCTTTAAAAAAAATGTATTGTGGAGGGTATTCATAGATTCGGCAAAGTCGAATTTAACTTTTCTACTTGTTTTATTTATGATGTTTTTCAATAAAATAAAAAAAAATGTTTTACGAATATTTTCTTAAAAACAGGACAACTAAATATTTCTGAAAAATTATCAAAATAATCAGCTGATTTTTTTACAGTCGTTTATATTTGACAAAAATTATCAATTAAAAAAAATTTAGAAAATTAAAAAAAAATATCAACCAAAAAATCTTTGTAAAATTGCAAAATAATCTGCTGAAATTTGAACAAAAATGTTTTTAAATTCAGAAAAAAGAGTCAGTAAAAATACAGAAAATTTGTTGTTATTTTCTAAAACTGAATGAAAGAATTCAGGTAAAATATCAATCTGCTAAAAAATTTCTATTTCAAACTGAATGTTGTTTTACAGATTTTTTCTTCTTTTTACTTTACTTTGTCCAAATTTTGTTAATTGCGAATGTGAACATTGGTTGGACCGACATCCTCATTGTCTTTGTCCAAATAACAAAACGATTGGCAATGAACAAAAATGAGTTTTTTTATTATACGTACTATATTAAAAATACTTTACCATGTTTTTAATCTACAAAACAATTAAAATCAGTAATATTAAGACAACCGAAACAAAACCGATATAATACCGGTAATAATCCGAATAAAGGTAACGGTTGTTTATCGGTAACGGTATTTAAAATTTTTTATTTCGGAATTGGTAACGGTAGTCAATATTAAAGGGTTTTTAATCGGTAACGGTATTGAAAGGGTAACGGTAGCCAATACTGGTTACCACCAATGCCTTTAAAACTTGTCAAAACACGTGGCATTTTAGATGAAACTAATCTAAAATTCAGGGTTTTGCTTATAACTTTTGAACCAGAGGACCGATTGAGCTTTAAAATTGAAATTTAATACAAAACAGACCCGGGGAACGGCAAAGATACATGCCAAGCCTCTGTAGTCTTATTATTGTCTTTCGAAAGTTATCGTGTTTTTTATCTAGTAAATTCGCGAAACACCCTTGCCGAAATTTACTCTTTTGCTCATAACTTTTGAACCACTGGACGGATTTGGCTGGATTGCAATACCAAACTGACCAGGTAAATCACAAATATATATGCCAAACTTCAGTAGCCCTTGTAAAGTCTTTCAAAAGTTATCTGCGGACGGACAGACAGACAGACGGACGGACGGCCATCGCTAGATCGTCTTAAAATCGATCGAGGATCATAAATACATATACTTTATGGGGTCCTAGACCAATATTTCGAGGTGTTACAAACGGAATGTTAAACTTATATACATTTAATTTGGCAAAAACTAAAAAACGATTTCTTCATAATAGTCTGGAGAATATATGTACCAAATTTGGATCTAAATCTAAGGTGGTCAAGTAAAAAAAGTGTGATTTTTGTGTCTATTGAGGTTGGAATTCTTCATATATAAAAAACAATTTCCATTAACAAGACAAACCCACATTTAAAATCCTACTGGTGATAACACTAACTGGGGTGTTTGAAACCGTTATGGGAATACCAGAAATGTCTATAATTTTTAGAAATTAAATTTTTCTTCTGCATTTTTTAACTTGAACCCTTATAGCATATTTTTTTTTATGTGGATCAATACTTTGGAAGATATGGTCATTTAAAAAAGCGATTTTTTTACAATATTGACTTTTAGACAGTTTTTTAACATTTTTGCACTCGGAAACCGTAAATCGCACGAAAAAAACTTCTAAAAACAATATTGTACATAAAATGAAGATTTTTAAAATTAAGAATTATTTTTTTTCAATAATTTCAACAAAAAGTTTTGAAAATACTATTTTATTGCCCGTTTTTCCTGGGAAGGATACAACGGATTTCCAAAATGTTGTATTAAAGTTTAGAATGCCCTTTTAACGCAATTAAAATTTCAAAGAGGTGTTTTTTCCTATTGTTGAGCAATAAATTTTCAGAGTTAATTAGAGAGCCAAATATTGGATTTTTTTTTTAAATTTTGGCAAACAAATAGTTAGCTCGAGAGTCTAGACAGATTTTTTGTGTTTTTTACTCTGAAACCGTTAGTTGTACGAAAAAACTTTCTGTGACAATATTGTTGATCAAATTATGGATATTTTAAATTCAAAAACAAGAAAAAAATTAGAGAAAAATTTAACAAACATTTTTTTAAACAATATTGGAATGTCCTTTTATCCTACCAAGGACAAAATGGATTTTAAAAACCAAATTTTTTTATTAAAGTTAAGAATGTACTTTTAACTCTGTTAACATTTCAGGGAGTTGTTATTTCGAGTTATCGAGAAATAAATTTTCAAATTTGGTGATAAAGCTAAATTTTTTGATTTTTTGCCAAAATTTTGAAAAATCAAATATTTGGCTCTCTAACAAACTCAACAATACGAAAAAACAACTCTCTAAAATTTTAATAGAGTTAAAAGGACATCCAAGCTTTAATAAAAAAATTTGTTTTTGAACATCCATGGTGTCCTTCCCAGGTAAAAGAAAATTCAGATATGTTTTTCAATAGTTTTTAATGAAATTTAAAAAAAAAAATCAAAATTTTAAATCTTGATAATTTGTTATACAATAATGTTTTTATAAGTTTTTTCGTACTACTTGTGTTTTTGAGGGCACAAAAATGTTAAAAAAACTGTCTAAAAGTCAATATTGTTAAAAAAAACGCTTTTTTAAACGCACATATCTTCCAAAGTACACACAAAAAATTATTTCAATTAAATCTATTGATCAACAAAATTTAAATGAGTCAATTATTGTTTTGATCATCATTTTTGTTATTTTCTTTAACTATCAAATTACAAATTTTCAACATAAAAGATTGTCATTAGCTTAAAATTCATTTGTTAAATTAATCATTACTTTAATTGACTTTAAATAAAAAATTGCTCAAATTTTTGATCAAAATCGAAAAACTTATTTGACTGAAAACAAAAATCAATTAATCACTAAAAATTTAGTGATTGATAGAACAACTTTCTTTATCGGATGAGTTTCAATTAAAAAAAATTTAATCCGCGTTTTTGTTGATTGAAATTCTTTCTGTGTATTGATCCTAAAAAAAAAGGTTTCAAATAACCAAAAATTAACAAAATCGTTGATCAGTTTAATTTCCCATGGATTTGATCATATACAAAAAACTATTAACTAAACCAAAATTATTAATTAAACTTAAAAATTAAAAAATAATAAAAGAATTATTAAGTTTTTTAAATTTATGCAAGTTATTACGCAAATTTTTTCCCCATATTTTTTATACCCTCCACTCTAGTGATAGAGGGTATATATAAGTTTGTCATTCCGTTTGTAACACCTCGAAATATTGGTCTAGGACCCCATAAAGTATATATATTCATGATCCTCGATCGATTTTAAGACGATCTAGCGATGTCCGTCCGTCCGTCCGTCCGTCTGTCCGTCTGTCCGTCTGTCCGTCTGTCTGTCTGTCTGTTGAAAACACGCTAACTTTTGAAAGACTTAACGGAGGCTCCTGAAGTTTGGCATATATGTTGGGAATTTACCTGGCCAGGTTGGTATTGCAATCCAGCGAAATCGGTCCAGTTATGAGCAAAAGACTGAATTTCGGCAAGAGTTTTTCGTGAATTTTTGAGATAAAAAGCACTATAACTTTCGAAAACCAATTCTGAGGATGCTAAAGCTTGGCATATATATTTTGCGGCCCTCCAGCCTCGTTCGTATTGAATTTCTGCAAAATCGGTCCAGTGGTTCAAAAGTTATTAGCAAAACCGTGAATTTCAGATTAGCTTCAGCTAAAATTCACGTGTTGAAAACCCGTTAAACCTGTTTTAAAAACATTGGTAAGTCACAAAAATATTTTACAACGTATTTTTGTCACTCAAAAATGTTTTTATACCAAAACGAAAAAAAAAAATACACTCGAAAAAAATTTTACACTCAAAAAAATTTTACACTCAAAAAAAAAAAATAGTAAATTATTTTTTTTTTTTTTTCAAAAATTACAAAAAAAAAAATTTTTTAAACAAAATAAAATATTTCTAATCAAAACTGTTATTTTTTTCACGTTAGAAAATTTATTATCACTTAAAATGGGCATTGTGGAGGGTATTCATAGATTCGGCCAAGTCGAATTAACCTTTTCTACTTGTTATACCCTAGATCTAGTGATAGAGGGTATATAAGTTTGTCTTTCCGTTTGTAGCACCTCGAAATATTAGTCTAGGACCGCATAAAGTATGTATATTCATGATCCTCGATCGATTTTAAGACGATCTAGCGATGTCCGTCCGTCCATCCGTCTGTCTATCTGTCTGTTGAAAACACGATAACTTTTGAAATACTTTACGGAGGCTCTTGTAGTTTGGCATACATTTTTGGCATTTACGTGTTCAGGTTGGTATTGCAATCCAGCGAAATCGGTAAAGTGGTTCAAAAGTTATGAGTAGTGATGTGATTTCCATGCAAATGCATCTTTTTGTCGATAGTCCAAAAACGATATCGACCAATTATCTTTCCGAATCAATAAATTTGCGTTAAAATGGCGTCGATTTGTTTTTGCATATTTTGGTGGAAATGCATATTTTTGCATATTTTGGTTTAAATGCATATTTTCAACTTTTAAGTCCATATTTTTGCATAATTAGTAAAAACACAACTTAAAAGCTTTTTGTTACGCAAACTTTTTTAAATTTTAAAAATTTATTTTCAAAATAAGAAAAATTATTTTTTATTTTTTTTTATAAATTGTCTTAATTTCTAAAACAAAATCTTGCTTATATAAAGGTTTAAGTGTTACTATGTAAACCCGGCGTTATTTTTTATTTTTAAGAAGTTTTTTGTACGAAAACAAGATTTTTATTGCAAACTTTTTACTTTTTAGTGCATTTTTTAGGTTTTTTAGTGCATATTTTGAATTTATTAGCGCATATTTTAAGCGAATATTTTCGATTTTTTAGTGCATGAAAATCTCATCCCTAGTTATGAGCAAAAGAGTGAATTTCGGTAAGGGATTTACTCGAATTTACGAGATAAAAAACACGCTAACTTTCGAACGATAATTCTGAGGGCGCTGAAGCTTGGCAAATATATTTTTAGTTCCCTGGTCTTGTTCGTATTCAATTTCAGTCAAATCGGTCCAGCAGCTCAAAAGTTATTAGCAAAACCGTGGATTTCAGATTTAACCTTAAATTCACGTGTTAAAAAACCGAGCTTTTAAAAAACAAACTTTAAAAACATTGATAAGCCACAAATAAACTTTACAGAGTATTTTTGTCACTCACAAGGGAAGTATCTCAACTCTTAAGAACCGATTTGCCTGAAACCTAAAATATATATAAAAGAGACAATTATAAGGTCAGGGTGTTTCAGCTTATCGGCTATATCGTGGATTTAGGGGTTCAAATCATGGGTCAAAAAATGGGGAAAAAATAGTTTTTTGGATTTTTCAGCCATTTCTTTTTAAGAAACTATATGGTGTTTTCAAAGGAGAAGAAAGGTTTTTTTTAATGCCTATCCAATGGTTGCATATCCTTCTAAAAATTCGTTTTCTTTAAATATTTTTTTCAGGAAAATGTGTAAATTTTGGGGGTATTTATGTGAAGACATAGACCTACGATGTCCATATGAATAAGAAGTAATCATTATTAACTTTAAGTCGACACGTATTTTCGCCCTAGACGATATTCCTATTAGTTCGGAAGTTATCGAAATTTTCCCAAAGGTCCACATGGTTTCATAAGGGGACGACGAAATTTTTAAACACCGATATGGTCGATAAACCGAGACACCCCAACCTTAAAATCGTCTCTTTAATATATATTTTAAGTTTCAGGCAAATCGGTTCATAAGGGTTGAGATACTTCCCTTGTCAGAAAAATTTTTACTAAAAAAAAAATTTACACTCGAAAAAAAATTACACTCAAAAAAAAAAAAATTTGTAATTTTCCTTTTTTATAGAAATGACAAAAAAAGATTTTTAATTAAAATAAAATATTTCTAATTAAAATTGTTAATTTTTTCACCTTAAAAACGGGCATTGTGGAGAGTATTAATAGATTCAGCCAAGTCGAATTTAAGTTTTCTACTTGTTTTTTCTGTGTGGTAGCCTAGTTTCAGTTTTTTTTGT
>CAWUER010000539.1:0-22500 GCA_963921195.1 Pegoplata infirma
ACAGTCTCTAGAAATCTGAGAAGAACAAACTGGGTGAAATATAGGAGACTTTTCTTTGCTTTTGGATGAAGTACCCCTATCTGAACCGCATAGTTTGCGGAAATTGACTGTCTGGTTGACCATATAACAAATGTTTGTAATAGGTGCCTGGATGCGTCTTGCCCTTCTGCAAAGCCTAGAGGGAAAAAAAAGCCACCTTGGTGGTCAAATGAGTTGCAGACGAGCAGAGATTCCTGCAGAAAGCTCTTTAATAAGGCTAAATTTTCAAGAGCGGACGAGGACTGGTCTGCATACAGGCTGCAACTTAAGAGTTATAAAAAGATGATCAGAAATGCCAAATGTGATTCTTGGAAAAACTTCTGTGGAAACATAGAAGACGTTTCTGAGGCATCCAGGCTGCGCAAGGTTCTGGCTTCTTCTCCTTGCACCCTAGGATACCTGAAAGATCCTAATGGGGTGTGGTCTTCCTCCAGTGGAGAGTCGCTGGATCTCCTTTTAAACACGCATTTTCCGGGCAATTCCATGACGCCGTTTCAAGCTTTGGAACGTTCTGACGCCCAAGCATCTGAAATTGCTTCGGAAATAATAAATATGCCAACATTAATCTGGGCGATAAAAAGCTTCAGGCCCTATAAATCTCCGGGACCTGATGGTATAATCCCGGCTGAGTTGCAGCAAGTGTTGGACTATATAGCCCCGTTGCTGTATAATCTATACACAGCATGCATCAACTGGTCGTATATTCCTTTAAAATGGAGGGATACCAGAGTCGTATTTATCCCGAAGGCTGGGAAAAGTTCCCACACAGCTCCGAAGGATTTCAGACCAATTAGTCTGTCTTCTTTTTTGTTAAAGACAATGGAACGAATGATAGACTCATATTTGCGTAGAGTGATTGACCCGAGGTTGCTTTCGACAAAGCAACATGCATACAGCAAGGGACGATCAACGGAAACAGCTCTTCATGAGCTCGTTGGTACCATCGAGAGATCGCTTTCGGTAAAGGAGTACACTATGGTGGCCTTTCTTGATATTGAGGGGGCTTTTAATAATGTCATTCCAGAATCGATAATATTGGCATTGTCTGGTCTGGGAGTAAAGCGTGAAATCGTTTTAATGGTGGAAAACCTACTTGCCAATAGACGTATAACGTCTGAATTGGGAGCGTCCGTCATATCTCGATTTGTCAATAGGGGCACACCACAAGGAGGTGTTCTTTCGCCGCTTCTTTGGAACCTGGCACTGAATTCAATGCTACTATCTCTAGAAGCACGTGGTTGTCATGTTATCGCATATGCTGACGATGTCGCGATAGCGGTAAAGGGGAAGCATCTGCCAACATTGCGGGACATTCTTCAGGGTTCTCTGAAAGATCTGTCTAAATGGGCAAGAGACTGTGGCCTAGGAGTTAATCCTAGTAAAACAGAGCTTGTCTTGTTTACAAGGAAAAATAAGATTCCTGCTTTTGATCCTATTTCTCTGGACGGTACTGAAATCACCTTCTCAGATGGAGCCAAGTATCTTGGAGTATTTCTAGATAGGAAGCTGAATTTCAGGCGTAATATTGAGGAACGGGTGAGAAAAGCAACGATTGCTTTGTATTCCTGTAAAAGGGCCATTGGAAAACGATGGGGTTTTAGCCCTCAAGTCGTTCATTGGATCTATACAGCAGTGGTGCGTCCAATTTTGCTGTATGGAATCATTGTCTGGTGGCCTGCTTTGAAAACAAAAGCGAACTTTGTCTTTATCACGAAGGTACAGAGAATGGCGTCAATGTGCATCACTGGTGCTCTTCGTACTACACCTACGGCTGCATTAGAAATCCTCCTTCACCTGATACCCTTGGACATATTGGGTAGGCAGTATGCGGCTGCATCGGCAATTCGACTTAATAGCACGCTGCAATGGAGGAGCAGTGATTGTGGCCATAGCGCAATCTTGAAAAAGATAACAATACCACAAAATGTGGACTGTGCTCCCTCTTTGAGCCTCTTTGAGCGCCACTTTACCACTATGATACCATCCAGGGAGTCTTGGATGGGGGATACTCCGGGTAGTGGAGCTACCATAAATTTTTACACAGATGGATCGAGGCTGCACGAACAAGTGGGCTTTGGAGTCTATTCGGAAGAGCTTGGGTTGAGCCTGGCTCGTAGATTGCCAGATCATTGCAGTGTTTACCAGGCAGAGATGCTGGCAATAAAAGAAGTGGCTGACTGGTTGAGCTGCAATGTCTTGTCTACAACCGCAGTCAACATCTATACTGACAGTCAAGCCGCGGTCAAGTCCCTGGATTCAATGTTTCTGAAAACAAGATCTGCCCTTAACTGCCGCACGTCTTTAAATGAGATGGCCAAGCAGTTTAACATACGACTCATATGGGTCCCAGGGCACAGAGACATTCCAGGGAATTGCAAAGCCGATGAGCTTGCAAGACTAGGAACTACCTTACAGGTTCCAACAGAATTGGAATGTGTTGGTACGCCTCTAGAAACTTGCAAGCAAAACCTACGGCTTTGTTCTGCGACGGAGACTAATCAAAGATGGGCAAATGGATGGACGTGTGAGACAACACGACTGATTTGGCCTTCTCTTAATCAGGGGCGCACAAGTGAGCTGATATCGCTTCCAAGAGGAGAGATTTCAACGGTGGTTTCTATAATTACCGGACACTGTCTTATAGGGAAGCACGCAGAGCGGTTAAATGTGCCGTCGAATGACTTTTGCCGAAGTTGCATGGATGAAGAGGAGTTGGAAACTATCGAACACTTTATTTGCCATTGCCCGGCACTTTCTGGTCAGCGACTTGCTTCACTGGGATCTAGGGAGCTGTACGATCTTTCAGATTTGTCGGATGTCAAAATTCAACATCTAAGGAGTTTCATAAGAAGCTCAAACTGGTTTAACGACAGGGACTAGTAGGGAAACCTATTACGATCCCGTGGTATCACAATGGACCTCAGAGTCTACGTGTGTTGACGTAAAACGTCAGCAGCCACTTACAACCTAACCTAACCTAACCTAACCTATCCGAAAAAGTCGATTTTAAAATATTTTTGACAAAAGAACTTAAATCGAAGTAAATGCTTTTGTCAAATCTCCACAGATATGACAAAAAGCCAACTGGAAATATATTATTTTATAAAGGAAAATTCCAAAATA
Organism: Pegoplata infirma; assembly: GCA_963921195.1. Lineage (NCBI taxonomy): Eukaryota > Metazoa > Arthropoda > Insecta > Diptera > Anthomyiidae > Pegoplata > Pegoplata infirma. Next base: position 3,163 of record CAWUER010000539.1, read on the forward strand.
CCCCTTAAGGAAACCATTAAAACACATAATTAATTAAGTAAGGGAAATTTTTACAACAAACCACTCTTTATTCAATGAATTAATAACAAAAACTCCAAAATTATCGGCCATATCGGGGATTTAGTTGGCGAAAAAATCATTATTTTAATATTTGAGCAATTTTTTCTTAAGAAACTATACGATGTTTTGATATGTGAAGAAAGGAGTTTTTAATACCTGCACTCAAAATAATACTACAGTAAAAAAATTAGTAAGTGCGTTGGTAACCCAAATGTACTAATAAGTTACTAATTACCAGTATTACAGTAGTTTTTTTAGTATCTTCAAAGTGCTAAAATTAGTATTTCTTACTGTTTATGAGTAATTTTTGTTGGTAGTCGGTTGTACTAATTTTTTTACTATTTTTAGTTCACAAAAGTACTAATATACAGTAATTTAATAGGTTTTTAATTTATTTTTGTTAGTAATTATTCCGTAAGGGGGCGCTTGTTTACAAGCAGAGCTACCAACTCTTTTTTTTTTGCAAAATCGTTAAATTTGAATTCAGTGTTGTCATTATGTTACATTTCGGGTATTTGCTGGTGCTTTTTTGGTCTTGCCGTTTTATAAATACGAGTTTTTAAAAATAGGGTATTTATGGTGTTTTTTCATTTTTTCGCGACATTTTTCTTTTTAATTTGTGATTTTTATATTATCAATTTTTATATTATACTTACGCCTAAGACCTAATGAAATTGGAAAAAAATCAGTCCCCTTTAAATTTGACTCAAGGTATCCTTTCAAAATTTGCAGGTAAACGTGTTTTGTGTTCACAAATCAAGATCCCAAATGTTCTCTCAAAATTCATGAAAATAAAAAATAATTGATTTATACTTTATTAGTATGCGTGAGTAGGTTACCAAGCCGACTAGGAATTTTTGGCGGTGGCGGGCCGCTGGCCACTGGCGGCTCGGCCCATTTTGCTTGCCGACGGCGGATTTCTTATGGAGTTGTATTTTTCTAATGATACAATCAAAATATGTATTTTTGACAGATTTAAATAAAGAAAATTTGGGTTTATTTTCGAAAATTGTGTAACAGGCAAAACGCGCCAAACAGTGACTCAAAAAGCGCTTAATTTGAATAAAGTAAAAAGCGGTTAAAAAAATAATTTTAATTCAAGGTTAAAAAAATTATAAAATCATCAGGCCTATTCACAGAATAAGTCTAAAAATTGTGAAATATTTTTTTTTTTTTAAATTTCAACAAAGTTTTCCATTTCTTAGATTTAAAAAAATGCGCTTTTTGGGTGGTCGGATAGCTTTAAATCCAGCACGAAACGCGCTGAATTGGCATCGCTGTTTTTGGTTGTGACTTGATTCAAAATCTAATTAAGTTTTGTACCGGTCGTACAAAAATTAAAATTTTTCGCAATTTATTTTTTTTTTCATTTAGCAAATTTAGTTTTTGGATTATGTTTTTTGCTTCATCAAGACAATTTAGTTTTTGGATTATAACCTTTAAATATTGGGATTCCCCACGAAAGATATGAGTAAAATATTTTACTAAACTACCTGTCTAATATCACTTCATACGGATTGGAAGTACTAACAATATTTTTTAAAGAAAATGTATTATATTATACTAGCTTACCATCCCGGTACTTCGTTACCGGTTGCATTGAATACCGGATAATAGAAGGATCAGAATTACTCTACCGATTTCAAGAAAATTCCCCTACGTAGTCTTTGTTTTATTTACTTGTGCAAATTTAAGTCTTTCATAAAATAATATATCAATGAATAATTTAAACAATAAAATTTGAATAATTTTCGAGCCCTTGCTTCGGGATTTTGGGTGAATGAATATTTCAGTGAATACAGAGATTGGAATAAAAATAAGTTTGAGTGAAAAAACATATTGAGTGAAAAAACATATACATATGGAGTAAAAAAAGTTAAATACGAAAAATTTGAGTAAAAGGTATCATTCTGCTCTATTCTATTTCGTTCTCCGTTCTAAAATTTAAAATTTTAAAATATGTCCTTCTCTTGTGTGTTATTTTTGGTGCTTTTAGTTTAATAGTTAGATAGGTAAAATAACCATTTTCCCCCTTTTCCTCTTAAAATTAAATTTTCCAAAAACTTTTTTTTTTGTGCTAGGTGATCCTTTATTTAAAATGTCAAGTTTCTGAGCCATTATTTCAAGAAATATAAAAATAACCAAAATTTACGCTTTTTTATTATTATAGGAACAACGAAAAAAGTACCAAGAGTACACTTTCTTACCCCCGTTAGAAACGGAATTTCCAAAAAGAACCTCTTCCAGAAAGATTTTTCTTCACCGAAGGATCTTCTTTTCCAAATTTCAATTTTCTAGTATCATTGTTTTAGCAAATATTAAAAGTAGAAAAAGGAATTTACATTCCTAATTTTAAGTTTCTAGAATTATTACGTCAAAAAATATCAAAGTTACCAAAAATACACTTTTTTAGCTATTTTATCCCACTAAGAAGCGGACTTTTAAAAACATATTTTTCCTAGAGTGTTTTTTTTTACCGAATTCTCCTTTATTACAAATTTTAAGATTCTAGGAAATACAAAAAGTTTCTATAAATAAAACTTCAGGAAATAAAAAAGTACCAAAAAGTGTACTTTTATAAAAGATACTTTTAATGAAAGGTACTTTTTATAAGAGATACTTTTTATAAAAGGTATTTTATAAAAGGTACTTTTTATAAAAGGTACTTTTTATAAAAGGTACTTTTTATAAAAGGTACTTTTTATAAAAGGTACTTTTTATAAAAGGTACTTTTTATAAAAGGTACTTTTTATAAAAGGTACTTTTTATAAAAGGTACTTTTTATAAAAGGTACTTTTTATAAAAGGTACTTTTTATAAAAGGTACTTTTTATAAAAGGTACTTTTTATAAAAGGTACTTTTTATAAAAGGTACTTTTTATAAAAGGTACTTTTTATAAAAGGTACTTTTTATAAAAGGTACTTTTTATAAAAGGTACTTTTTATAAAAGGTACTTTTTATAAAAGGTACTATTTATAAAAGGTTCTTTTTATAAAAGGTACTTTTTATAAAAGGTACTTTTTATAAAAGGTACTTTTTATAAAAGGTACTTTTTATAAAAGGTACTTTTTATAAAAGGTACTTTTTATAAAAAGTACTTTTTATAAAAGGTACTTTTTATAAAAGGTACTTTTTATAAATGGTACTTTTTATAAAAGGTACTTTTTATAAATGGTACTTTTTATAAAAGGTAATTTTTTAAAAAGGTACTTTTTATAAAAGGTACTTTTTATAAAAGGTACTTTTTATAAAAGGTACTTTTTATAAAAGGTACTTTTTATAAAAGGTACATTTTATAAAAGGTACTTTTTATAAAAGGTACTTTTTATAAAAGGTACTTTTTATAAAAGGTACTTTTTATAAAAGGTACTTTTTATAAAAGGTAATTTTTATAAAAGGTACATTTTATAAATGGTACTTTTTATAAAAGGTACTTTTTATAAAAGGTACTTTTTATAAAAGGTACTTTTTATAAAAGGTACTTTTTATAAAAGGTACTTTTTATAAAAGGTACTTTTTATAAAAGGTACTTTTTATAAAAGGTACTTTTTATAAAAGGTACTTTTTATAAAAGGTACTTTTTATAAAAGGTACTTTTTATAAAAGGTACTTTTTATAAAAGGTACTTTTTATAAAAGGTACTTTTTATAAAAGGTACTTTTTATAAAAGGTACTTTTTATAAAAGGTACTTTTTATAAAAGGTACTTTTTATAAAAGGTACTTTTTATAAAAGGTACTTTTTATAAAGGTACTTTTTATAAAAGGTACTTTTTATAAAAAGTACTTTTTATAAAAGGTACTTTTTATAAAAGGTACTTTTTATAAAAGGTACTTTTTATAAAAGGTGCTTTTTATAAAAGGTACTTTTTATAAAAGGTACTTTTTATAAAAGGTACTTTTTATAAAAGGTACTTTTTATAAAAGGTACTTTTTATAAAAGGTACTTTTTATAAAAGGTACTTTTTATAAAAGGTACTTTTTATAAAAGGTACTTTTTATAAAAGGTACTTTTTATAAAAGGTACTTTTTATAAAAGGTACTTTTTATAAAAGGTACTTTTTATAAAAGGTACTTTTTATAAAAGGTACTTTTTATAAAAGGTACTTTTTATAAAAGGTACTTTTTATAAAAGGTACTTTTTATAAAAGGTACTTTTTATAAAAGGTACTTTTTATAAAAGGTACTTTTTATAAAAGGTACTTTTTATAAAAGGTACTTTTTATAAAAGGTACTTTTTATAAAAGGTACTTTTTATAAAAGGTACTTTTTATAAAAGGTACTTTTTATAAAAGGTACTTTTTATAAAAGGTACTTTTTATAAAAGGTACTTTTTATAAAAGGTACTTTTTATAAAAGGTACTTTTTATAAAGGGTACTTTTTATAAAAGGTACTTTTTATAAAAGGTACTTTTTATAAAAGGTACTTTTTATAAAAGGTACTTTTTATAAAAGGTACTTTTTATAAAAGGTACTTTTTATAAAAGGTACTTTTTATAAAAGGTACTTTTTATAAAAGGTACTTTTTATAAAAGGTACTTTTTATAAAAGGTACTTTTTATAAAAGGTACTTTTTATAAAAGGTACTTTTTATAAAAGTTACTTTTTATAAAAGGTACTTTTTATAAAAGGTACTTTTTATAAAAGGTACTTTTTATGAAAGGTACTTTTTACAAAAGGTAAATTTTATAAAAGGTAAATTTTATAAAAGGTACTTCTTATTAAAGGTACTTTATATAAAAGGTACTTTTTATAAAAGGTACTTTTTATTAAAGGTACTTTATATAAAAGGTACTTTTTATAAAAGGTACTTTTTATAAATGGTACTTTTTATAAAAGGTACTTTTTATAAAAGGTACTTTTTATAAAAGGTACTTTTTATAAAAGGTACTTTTTATAAAAGGTACTTTTTAGAAAAGGTACTTTTTATAAAAGGTACTTTTTATAAATGGTACTTTTTATAAAAGGTCATTTTTTAAAAAGGTACTTTTTATAAAAGGTACTTTTTATAAAAGGCACTTTTTATAAAAGGTACTTTTTATAAAAGGTACATTTTATAAAAGGTACTTTTTATAAAAGGTACATTTTATAAATGGTACTTTTTATAAAAGGTACTTTTTATAAAAGGTACTTTTTATAAAAGGTACTTTTTATAAAAGGTACTTTTTATAAAAGGTACTTTTTATAAAAGGTACTTTTTATAAAAGGTACTTTTTATAAAAGGTACTTTTCATAAAAGGTACTTTTTATAAAAGGTACTTTTTATAAAAGGTACTTTTTATAAAAGGTACTTTTTATAAAAGGTACTTTTTATAAAAGGTACTTTTTATAAAAGGTACTTTTAATAAAAGGTACTTTTTATAAAAAGTACTTTTTATAAAAGGTACTTTTTATAAAAGGTACTTTTTATAAAAGGTGCTTTTTATAAAAGGTACTTTTTATAAAAGGTACTTTTTATAAAAGGTACTTTTTATAAAAGGTACTTTTTATAAAAGGTACTTTTTATAAAAGGTACTTTTTATAAAAGGTACTTTTTATAAAAGGTACTTTTTATAAAAGGTACTTTTTATAAAAGGTACTTTTTATAAAAGGTACTTTTTATAAAAGGTACTTTTTATAAAAGGTACTTTTTATAAAAGGTACTTTTTATAAAAGGTACTTTTTATAAAAGGTACTTTTTATAAAAGGTACTTTTTATAAAAGGTACTTTTTATAAAAGGTACTTTTTATAAAAGGTACTTTTTATAAAAGGTACTTTTTATAAAAGGTACTTTTTATAAACGTTACAGAATTTTCAGAAAGCACTTGTTCCAGTTTATTTTATTTCACTAAAGGATCCTAAATTCCAAATTTCAAGTTTGAATGACCATTATTTCAGTTAATAAAAAAAAAGTACAAAAAGTAGACTTTTTCACCTATTTTACCCCCTAAGAATCAACATTGGCAAAAACCAAGCCTTAATGGATCTATTTTCCGGGAGGTAAACCTACATTCCAAATTTCAAGTCTCTGTGACCATTATTTCAGGAGATATAAAAAGTACCAAGTACAGTTTTTTACCCTTTTTACCTCCTTAGAATCAACACTGGCAAAAATCCAGCCTTAGTGGATCTATATTCCGGGAGGTGAACATGCAGTCCAAATTTCAAGTCTCTATGACCATTATTTCAGGAGATATAAAAAGTACCAAAAGTACAGATTTTTACCCTTTTTACCCCCTTAGAACCAACATTGGCAAAAATCCAGCCTTACTGGATCTAAATTCCATAATGTAAACATACAGTCCAAATTTCAAGTCTCTATGACCATTATTTCAGGAGATATAAAAAGTACCAAAAGTACAGTTTTTTACCCTTTTTACCCCCTTAGAATCAACATTGGCAAAAATCCAGCCTTACTGGATCTATATTCCAGGATGTGAACATACAAACCAAATTTCAAGTCTCTGTGACCATTATTTCAGGAGATATAAAAAGTACCAAAAGTACAGTTTTTTACCCTTTTTGTCCCCTTAGAATCAGCATTGACAAAAATCCGGCTTTACTGGATCTTTATTCCGGGAGGTAAACATACAGTCCAAATTTCAAGTCTCTATGACCATTATTTCAGGAGATATAAAAAGTACCAAAAGTACAGTTTTTTACCCCCTTAGAATCAACATTGGCAAAAATCCAGCCTTAGTGGATCTATATTCCGGGAGGTCGACCTTCAGTCCAAATTTCAAGTCTCTAGCTTCAGCGGTTTGGGCTGGGCGATGATGAATGAGTATATAAGTCAGTCAGTCAGTCAGTCACGTTACTCTTTTATATATATAGATAATATTTTTTAATGAAAATGTATTATAAACTTTTTGGTACATATTTTCTACATTTTTTTACAATTACGTATTTTTAAAAATATTTAATGATTGTTGTTTTTTGAAACAATTTTGTTTACTGTCAAAATGAAGTAAAATGCATAAAAATTAAACTGATAAAATATCCAAATATTTCATTAGAAAAGATCTGTGGCGTGTTGATTGAATGTAATACAAAAGTTTGTGTTAAATTTATTGTTTTTTAAGTAATATGAATGTAATATTATTTTTACTCGTGATTGTATCAGCTTATTTATTTAATTTATGATAAAAACAAATACTTTTATTATCGTTTTTTTGCGCTTTTTAGCCTTTTAACCTTAAAAAGCACATTTTCCATTTTTTTTTTTAAATTTTCTCTTTTTTCTTGTAGCTGATTTTTTTTTTTGTAAATTTTTACCCTTTTCCTACGATTTTTGCGTTTTTTTATTATATTGGTAATGGCAACACTGTCTGTAATAGCCACCAAATGCTTCTTCACAGTTCAGCAGCAAGCAGCAGACAGAAAAAATAATGAGTACTCTATTTAATTATAATTTCACTAAAATGACGCATTTTGTATTTCTTAACATTAAAAGTGCATACCCCTAGCTGCAAATACAAAAAGTACTTATTTTTTAAATGTATAATTTATAATTAAACACAGTTCTTTATATTTCTTGCCGTCTCACAGTGCTTCGTTCCCATGTAACGAAGGGACAAAATTAGAAGGAGTTGTTTGATATTTTTGAGATTTGGTACACTAACATAAAATATATTAGTTAAGAAAAATTTGAATTTTTGGAAAAATCGGTGCAAGGATACGCCTACCTCCCATGTGTCCTGAAATTGAAAAATGTAATTTTAGCTTCAATAATGCACAAAAAATTACAAAAAGTGGTGATGCTAATACACATTCCACTAGCAACGTGACTGTAAATTTTCACTTAAATCGGAGCAAGGACTTAAGGTCCTGCCATATATCCTTTTTCTTTGAAACGCTTTAACACCTACAAAAATTGTCCGATCGTAAAAAAACTTTGTAAGCAAATTAATATTCCTTAGATATATATTAATGCCAAATTTGGGCAAAATCGGATTAGCAGTGTGGAAAATATAAAAACATCCTTTTTTGGAAAATAAGTTATTTTTATTTTTAAAGTCGTCTAAAAAAGGTCAAAGAAATGTATTAAATCAACTTCTGAGCTACATAATGTTTATACATGTCGATAGTAAAATTTGATGGCGGTTCTTTTTTTAGAATACATTAACCCCCTATCTCCCATTTTTAGGGGTCATTTTTGTCCTTTTTTAACATATCCTCATAGAACAACACTAAAATGTGCGTTTTAATAGTTAAAATGTTCTACAAAAATGTTAAGCATCAAATTTCACTAGGGGTTGTCAAATACCAAAACATCGTGCGATATAATCAAAATGCTTTAAAAAGTAAAATTGTAAAGTATCATATATTGTTAAATAGCTTTTACCAAAGTAGACTGAAATAGGTCGAAAAAATGTACTAAAAATACTACTGAGAAAAAAAATGTCTTAAGATGTCTTCAGTGAAATTAAACGGCGGTTCTTTTGTAAGAACATATTAACCCTCCATCTCCCATTTTAAGGGGTCATTTTAGTCCTTATTTCAAATATTTTTATAAAATTTAATAAAACGAGCGTTTAAAGGTTAAAGCGTAATACTAAATTACTTTTTTAAAGTTTCTTGAATATAATTTATAATTTAAGAGTTATTTCACATAACTTAAAGCTTCAATAGAATACACTGTGCAACAAATTTGAGGTCACAGAGTGTATCTTAAATTGGACAAAACCAAAAATGAAGGTATACCATTTGTAAACCAAAAACGAATTGTTTTGAAAATTTACCTCGAGTTCTTTTTATGGCCCATTGAAGTCTTTACTTTTTTTTTAATGGGTTTGGAATGATTAAAGATATCTATTAAATGTTTGTAGAACATTTTAACACTTTAAACGCACGTTTAAGTGTTTTTATAAGAATATTTAAAAAAGGGACTGAAATGACCCCTGACAGTAGGAGATAGAAGGTTAATATATTTTAAGAAAAGATAAACATCAAATTTTACCGAAGATAGCTATTAACAGTATTAGGCTCAGAAGTACATTTGTTATATTTTGTCGAATTATTTCAATTGTGGTGAATCACAATTTAACAATAAATGATAATTAAAAATTTTACTTTTTTAAGCATTTTGCTTATATCTCACGAATTTTTGGTATTTAACAACTAACAATGAAATTCTATGCAGAAAAATTTTTTAGAACATGTTAACCCTTTAAAAGCAAGTGTAAGTGGTGCTCTACGACGATATTTGGAAAAGGGACTAAAGTGACCCCTAAAAATGGGAGATTGAGGGTTAATATGTTTTAAGAAAAGAACCGTCATCAAATTTAGTTGCACATCTATTAACGTCATTTAGCTCAAAATTAAATTTAATATTTTTTTTTTACTTATTCTGAACTCCTTTGAAAAATAATTAAAAACTTCAGTGGGCCATAAAAAAAACACGAGCTAAATTTTCAAAATTCTGCGGGGATTTCGATCTACTATTAAAATACATTTATTTTACTTTTTTACCCTTTCAAAACATAAAATCGTGTTGCACAATGATATTAAACACTCCTAAATGCATGATATTTGAGTAAAAATCATGAATTTAGGCATTTAAAAAAACGCATTTTTTTCTAATTTGTGGTAAAAAATAGGCGCTAATTTTTGAATACGCTGTTAGATAGGAGTTTAAACTTACAAAAAAAAGAAAAAAAAAATATCTATTTTTTTATATTTTTTTTTTACACGCCATCAAACTTTAGTTATTTTTGGATTTTCAACAAAAAAAACTTGTTTTTCTGCGCAATAAAAAATATTTTTTTTGGAAATATATACAAAATTCTATATTTTAACTTCACTACAAATATATCAAAGTATTTTAAAACAAAATTTCGAACCATTTTATTAAAAAATGGATTTTTGAGAATTATTTTTGTGAAACAGCTAAAAAACATTTTCCTGTTAAGTAGTTTTTGCATAAAATTCTCTGAGTTTAGCGCCCTCTCGTGGTGACAAAAGCAATCAGAAAAAATATTTCTGTTAATATTTATTTGAGATACCTTATTATCTTTCAAAAAATCTGTATTTAAACACAATTTGAGACAAAAATTTTTTTTTTTGACTTTTGTCCATGGGTCGAAGCATAGTGCGTCTGCTGCTGCAGTGTGTGCGACTACCACGTTTTCTCGCATTTAACTGCAGTGCTACCAACAGATTTTTCTGTTTGTATAGTGCGAAAAAGAATTAAAACCGAAACAACGCGATACCCGGTCACGGAGTGTTTGTAAAAAAATATGTATTATAAATTTATTAAATTAAATTGTGTTAAAGTAATTAAATATATGTTCTTTATTTATTTAAATATGCTCATTAAATAAAATAACATTTCTATGTCAGTTTTTTTGTTTAATCGTTTTTTATTTCAATGGCTGTGTGAAAAAAACTCAAGCTGAAGAGAATATTGTGGATACACACACGTATACAAAAAAAAATGTATGTAAAAAAAGCACCCTCTGTGGTAAAATGTTTGTAAAATTTGAACATGTATTGAAAAAATATTATTTCTTTTTTATATTTTTAGCGATAGTTTGCAAAATATATTTCAATGGTATGGCGACATCAATCATTTATTTTTTCAAATGTGGTACAATCAACGCTAAAATTTTTTTTTAACAGCTTAAGAAGACATGTAATTAAGTATATATTAAACCCGAAGTGAAATAAAAATCATTTATGTATATATAATTTTTTTCTGATTTTTATTTACTAAAATTGATATAGGTAGTAATTTTATTCACTAAAATTAGCAATTTTATTTACTAAAATTAGTATTTTTTTTTACTAAATAGGACACAAATTTAAAATATTTATGATTTTTTTAGTAATTATATTTACTAAAACTGTAGTAAATTGCAGTAATATTTACTGTTTTTTTAGTATTTTTCATGTACTAGATATTAGTAACAAGTTTTAGTATTGATTACCAATTCCTGCACTAGGTCCTTTTGGACTAAAACATTAGTACTCGTAGCTAAATTTTTAGTATTGAATACCCACGTTTTTTTTTTTGAGTGTATACAACGGCGGTTAACTCTTGTAAAAATTCGGCTTATTGTTAGTTTAATATTTTTTTCACGAAAATGTGTAAATTTTGGGAGTAATTATGTGAAGGCTAGACCTACGATATCCATATGAATATGAAATAATCTTTACTAAATTTAAGTCGACAAATATTTTTTCTCTACACCATTTCCAATTGTATTTCAGAAATTATCAATTGTATTTCAGAATTTATCTATTGTGTTTCAGAAGTTACCAATTGTATATCAGAATTTATTAATTGTATTTCAGAAATTATCAATAGTTTTTCAGAAATTATCATTTGTATTTCATAACTTATCAAATGTATTTCAGAACTTATCAAATGTATTTCAGAAATAATCAATTGTATTTCAGAAAATATCAAGTGTATTTCAGATATTATCAATTGTATTTCAGAATTTATCAATTGTGTATCAGAAATTATTAATTGTATTTAAAAAAACTTCGTAAAACAATTGAAAATTTCTGAAATACAATTGATATTTTCTGAAATACAATTGATAATTTCTAAAATACATTTGATAAGTTCTGCAATACAATTACTAACTTCTAAAAAAAAATTGAAAATTTCAGAAATACAATTGATAATTGTATTTATTTAATGAAAATGTGTAAATTTTGGGGGTATTTATGTGAAGCCATCGACCTACGATATCCATATGATTACGAAATAATATTTATTAAATTTTAGTCGACACATATTTTTTCTCTAGACAATATTCCTGTTAGTTCGGGAGTTATCGGAATTTTCCCGTAGGTCCATATTGTTTCATAAGGATGCAACGATATTTTTAGACACTGATATGACGGATATACCGAGCTCACCCAACCTTTAAAATCGTCTATTTTATACATATTTAAAGTTTCAGGCGAGTCGATTCATAAATGTTGGAGTACTTCCCTTGTTAGTATAAAAATATATGACACACAACAATTGCATTTTCAATTGAAAATAATAACTTTGCATACAAAAAATGTCGTATATCCATTATATGTGCACATTAGGGTGCTTCAAAAAAATGAAGTTATTTAATATTGGCCGTAACTGCCCCTAGAAATATGCATTTGGGTGTAAAAATATGTTTTGCAAAATTATAGGGTAATCGGATGTGGGTAAGGCGTGCCGCATCGGCCCTAAAGTTTGAAAAACGGATTACAAGGGAAAAATATGACTTTTTTGTGATTTTCTCATTTTTTTTTGGTATTTTGAGTTAAGTTTGAACTCAAATGATTACTGAATTGTGATTAAGAGCTAATTGCCTATCTAATAAGGTATTAAAAATTAAAATCGGTTGAAAATCAGCCAAGTTATTAAAACTTCCCCAGGCAACTAACGTGTGTCAGACCACTTAATCAAGTAATTCGAGCCCCATTTTTGAAATTTATTGAACTTATCTACTGTAAAAACATTTTTTTATTCTTCAAGTCCCAATGTACTAAGAAGATACATATTTTTCATATTGCGTTTTGTTAACTTGTTTTAAATAAATTCTAAAGTGGGTGAATTTTTCAACACTATTTTCAAATCTCCAATTTTAAATTTTTATCTTTTTTTGTTGAAGAAATTTTAAAAAATCGGCTATTGGAGTTTAAGGATTTGTTAAGCACATATAAAGGAATAAAAACCCCAAAAATTGTAGGGTTTGCTGTTTTTATTTGGCTATTACAGTGATGTAATTTCGGCGGATTTGGGGAAAGTACTGATTTTTGGCACTTTTTTAGCTTTTATTTTTTTTTTTCTGTTTTTTTTTTACAAACTTGATATGTTTTGGACCGAATTATATCAACACGAGATAGAATACTTCGATTTGCAAAATTAGGGCGAAATTGAGATATAAGAAATTGCCCCTGTTAAGGGTCAAAGGTCAAATTTTAGAAAATTTTGAATTATTAAACATTAACAGATTTGCTGAGCGAATTTTGCTGAATCTACTTGATGTTATTTTAATTGGTCTAAACTAAATTTCAAATAATTAAAATTTAGAAATTTAACCCTTAAGTTCTATTGGGGCCTATAATTTTTTTAATTTAATGGAGATAATGTAAGTGTATTTTGTTTAAAGGGTCGAATAGGCCCCACCATAACTAAAGGGTTAATATTCTGAATTTAAATAAAAAGACATATGTTAAGAAAATGACATCAAGCAGTTTCATATATTTCCACTCAGAAAATCTGTTTATGCTTAAAAATTCAAAATCTTCTAAAATTTGACCATTGACCTTTAGTTGGGGCAATTTTTAATTTCCCATTTTTGCTCTAAATTTGCGAATTGAAGTACTCTATCTCGTGTTGATATAATTCGGTCTAAAATATATGAAGTTTGTAAAAAACCAAAAAAAAAAAATAAATAAAAGCTAAAAAAGTGCCAAAAATCACTACTTTCCCGAAATCCGCCGAAATTACATCACTGTAATAGCCAAATGAAAACAGCAAAGCCTACAATTTTTGGGGTTTTTATTCCTTTATATGTGCTTAACAAATCCTTAAACTCCAATAGTCGATTTTTTAAAATTTCTTTAACAAAACAAATAAAAATTTAAAATTGGAGATTTGAAAACCGTGCTTAAAAATTCAGACCTTTTTAGCATAAAATTAAAACAAGTTAGGAAAGAATAATATGATAAATACTCATCATCTTAGGACATTGAAGCTTGAAGAATAAAAAATTTTATTACAGTAGATAATTTCAATGAATTTCAAAAATGGGGCTCGAATTCCTTGATCAAGTGGTCTGAAACATATTAGTTGCCGGGGGATGTTGTAATAACACGGCTAATTTTCAACCGATTTTAATTTTTAATACCTTATTTGATAGACAATTAACTCTTCATCAAAATTCAGTGACCATTTGAATTCAAACTTTACTTGAAATATCAAAAAAATTGAGAAAATTAAAAAAAAGTCATATTTTCCCCTTTGTAATCCGTTTTTCAAACTTCAGGACCGATGCGGCACGCCTTACCCACATCCGATTACCCTATAATTTTGCAAAACATATTTTTACACCCAAATGCATATTTCTAGGGGGAGTTACGGCCAATATTTAACAACTTTATTTTTTTGGAGCACCCTAGTGCACATACGACAAAATTCTTACTCAAAACGATAAAATTTTGTGACATACGACAAAATGCATTCTGAATATTTAAGAAACTATAAGGTTTATAAAGGAACTGATAATACCATTAGAAAGAGCGTGCGAAATTTATTGTGAATATATCATAATCTCAAAACCGAAAAAAATTACATTCGTATTTTGAGGTAGCGATGTGTCAAATTTCTGAATATTTTGTATTGATATCCCAATATGAGTTTTTGTCGAGTTGCCTTGATTAAATATTTATCAAATTTAAACTAAATGTACTATAGATACAAATATTTGCACTCTTGTTTTTTTTTATTTATTTTTTGTTCAAACATAGGAAATGAGTAACATTTTTGTAAATATGTTACTCATCCGCTACGTTGAAACAACAAAATACAAGCAAATTACAACATTGTTATAAAATTCAATATTGAAATGCGATTTTCTCGAAAAAAAAACAAAAAACCATGTCTGATTATTTTTTGTGTGGATAGACAAACACCTAAACTAAAAAAAAAATAGAATTAAAAAAAAGTGGCCGAACTTTTTATAAATTTACTTTTTTTAAATGGAAAATTTTGGAACGGGTTCTAAAAAGTTTTTCAAAATACAAATTTTTAATTGCTAACTTATAAAAAATATACAAGATTGCAAATTTTTGAGATTATGGTGAATTCCGTTTTAATTTGATAAATATTTATTCAAGACAACTCGACACAAATTAATTTTTTTTTATATTTAGCCACGCCTTTTATGTCCAGGTTTTAAAAAATTGAAAAACCAAAAACGCAACTTTCTTAGTTCCATATAGGGCTATCAATGCAACCTATTCAGAAATATTTGGTACACATGTTTTTCTATCACTGGACATTTGGTGTGAAATGTGTGTCTTTCCAAATTAGGCGTGCTAACCTTTTTGTATAAATGCTGATTAATTTTTTATTAAAAATAAAAATTGGGTTTATTCTGCCATTAAAATATTATTACACTCAAAAACACAAAGAAAAACACACTTAAAACCAGTGAATTAACAATTGAAAACCATCCCAGTAATTATTCATTTGTTTTAACAAACATCAACATTTATTTTTTACTGTTGACAAAATTTTCAAAAATAAATGACATTAAACATTAAAAAATTACGTTTTTTCACTCTTTTTTACCAACAAATTCGTAAAAAATAACCAACCAAAACATTAAAAATTAATGATAGTTCTGTTATTTTTACCAACAAATTTCAAAAAAATAACCTACGAAAACAATAAAAATTAATGATTTCGTAGGTAATTTTTTAAAATTTTTTATTGAAATATTTTTTTAAAAATTTTTAATAAAATTTTTGGGGAATCGATCCCGCAATCAACTACATTCTGGCCAGACACTCTACCCATCGTGCAAAAGTCACTTGATACAAACATGTTTTTATATTTCTATAAATATTTTTTTGATTTTTTTTTCAACAAAAAAATAACTGACTTGTGTAGGTAAAAACTAATGATATTTCATTAAAAAATACCAACAATTTAAAAAAAAATTACTTACACAAATCATTAAAAATCAAAAGAATAATCAGTAGTTTTTACTTACAGAACAAAAATAAATGACTTTTAAAATTAAATGTAAATGAAAGTCTTTATTTTTTAGTGTGTTATTTTTGAAACAAAGGACTGAAGTAGTCATTAATAAAAACTGAACATCAAACAAATGTTTTTTCTTTTAAAAACGACTAAACGGAAAACTTTTTAAATAAACTACAAACAGTTAATGACATAATTTTTTGAGTGTATTATTATTTTTATAATAAATATTATCATGTCGTTAATTACACAGTGCAACAACCAAAATCGGAACATGATGAAACTAAAAGCAAATGCAAGTTGACATATTCCATAACAAAACTCTAAAGGTTTTTTTTTAGTTCAGCGCAATATTTTTTTTTACACGCATTTGAAGTTAATGAACTTTTTTTATACATAATTATAACAATAATTGCTTGAAACCCGTGTGATTAATTTTGTAATTTCCTTTAAACAACAATCATACGCAACAATGAACATTTGTTAGTTTTTAATAATTTGGGTATTCAGTAAGTAGATACTAGACCGATTGCAGCAAAATTCATACCGGTTATAGCTAACATAATTTTGAGCTTAAGTTTGGACGCTGTACCTCACATGTAAAATAAGAGCACCACCAGGGGCCCCTAAAGTTTAAATGTTTTAAAATCACCAACTTTAAGTGCGGGTAAAAAAAAATCTAGCTCTAAATTAAAAAAAAAAAACATGAGGGTGTTGTTATATAAAATGCCAACTTTCATTTGCTTTTGGTTTTACCCCATTCCGATACGGAAATTTTGATTTTGTATCACTGTGTTATTAGACTAGAATAACCCTACTCAAAATATTGTATTTTAACGGTCGAATATAATAATTTTTAGTTTTAATAAAAATTAACCAAAATTTGAACAGAAAGGTTTATATTTTTTTGGTTCATAAAATCGTTTCACACAGAAAAAATAATGAAAAATTTAACTAAAAAATTCGTAGACATACTTTTTCAAATAAACAAAAAAAAAATTTTTATATAAACTTCATCATACCATCATACCGTAATTTTTTATATGAGAAAAATATTTTTTCTGATTTTCAATTTTTAGGCAAATTATCTTACATTAGGTCTATAACTGATGTAGAACAAAACAATTATTTACCCAAAAATATACGTCTTATGGCAACGACGTATTCAGAGGGGGGGGGGGGCAACAACAACAACAATTTTTTTTTAATATGTTTTCCAAAACACAGATCTCACGAAAAGAAATACAAAATTTTTTGTTGTTGCAATCCTGCATACGCCTATGTCTTATGGTCTAGGGAAGTATTTTTAACTTGCAAATAAAAAAATAATTTCTTCTTTAATTTTTTTCAAAAAGTTAGTTTATAGTAGTACTTTTTTTTTGTAAAAACAAGAATCAAATTTTAGTTTTTTTTCCTTATACGATTGTCACCAAATTTTTAATTTTTAATTTCTAGATAACAATAAACAAAACTGAGACCATCTATATTAGAAAAAATACATTTTGAAAATTGTCCTTGCATTTAAGAACAGTTTTAGAATTCATAAGTATAAAACTATAAACAAAATGAGAATTCTAAAAACTATATGAAAAATAAATCAACAAACTGTTTATACTTAAGTTTTTGTTTTTGTGTGTGAAACAATGCAAAAAAACAAGTACTCCCACACACACGGGAAACATAAAACAAAATAAGTAAAGCTAAACATTTAATAGAACAGTTAATCAGTTTAATTAAATATTTCATTGATTTCAAATTTAAAAACTTTAAATTTAAAAAATTTTTAATTTAAAAAAATTTTAGTTCAAAGAAAATATAAAATAATAAAATTTTAAATGCACTTTATTATTTTCTGTGCATATATGTGACTCTGCATATTAACACTTAAGTGTGGTGTCAATTATACTAAATGACGTCTTTAAATATTAATTAAATTACACTGTGCTACACCAAAAATATGCAGGGGTTCTAATATGAAAATTCGGGTTGGTTGTAGTCCATAGAGTACTGATATACTCATAGTTTTTCTAGATCACTTCGTTAAGTACGTTTTTTATTGACAAATGTGTTGAAAAACGGCAATTCTTAAATTACAATTTTAAAAAATTATTACTTTGTTAATGTGCAACCGATTTTCGATTTTATCAATTTTTTTGAAAGGTATAAGTCATACCTTTCAAACAAAACAAAAAAATTAAAAATCGATCAAGAATTGGCTGAGCTACGATCGTTTAAGTTAAAAAAAAACCCAATTTTTTGAAAAATTTGCCATATTCTTTATACTCTAAGTTGAAAGTGCATCATTGAACAATTTTTTTTTGTATTTTTGTATAAAAGTATAGTAAAGTAGCTTTCCAAAACACCAAAAAACATAACAATCGGTTAAAAAATGAATGAGTTATGCTAAGTTTTGTGATAGGACATTTTTAATTTTTTTCAGAAATGCTTGTAATTCAGGTAATTCATAAATCTTATTATATATTGTGATCAATTTTACTTTTTTGAAACGAAATTGGTAAAATTGTGGGATAATTTGATGGAAATTATACCTATTTATAAATATACGTATGAGACATTCCACACCAAATGGCTAGCGAAAAAAACACGTGTACCGTAAATTTCTGAATAGGTTGTATGGATAGCCCTATATGGAGCTAAGAAAATTGCGTTTTTGGTTTTTTAATTTTTCAAAAACTGGTCTTAGGAGGCGTGGTCAAATATTGGAAAAATGGTCAAATTTGTGTCGAGTTGCCTTGTTTAAATATTTATCAACTTAAAACGGAATGCACTACAATCTCAAAAATTAACATTCTTGTATAGTTTTGTATGGGCTATTGATTAAACATTTTTTTGGAAAATTTTCAGAACCCGTTCTGAAATTTTGCATTTTTTAAAAAAGTAAATTTATAAAAAATCCGGCCACTTTTGTTTTTTTTTTTTGAATTTTTTTTTTAATATTAGATTTTGTCAATTTTTACGGACGGATCGAAGATGGTGATGGGTACAGGTTCGGGCTATAAATATTCTTATTTATACAAAAAAAAAAATATCAAAAACTAAAACTTCAAAAATCTTTCAAAAACTTCAGCAAAATCTAAAATTTTACATTTGAAGGACTTATTGTAAAAACTCGATAAGCAACATTTCATGTTATGGTGGGTTTTGCTTTAAAACTTTTGAAATAATGTAGAAAATATACTCTTAAAAAAAAAAACAAAACTGTAAAGTTAACAATTTTTTTTAAGTTAAGTTGAGTTAACTGGCTTTTTAGCAAAGTTTTAGTTAAAATCAGCGTTTTAACTAATTTTTTTAGTTAAGTTCAGTTTACGAGAATACTAGTTTTGAACAAATTTTGAATTAATTTTTTGTTGACTTTAAAACTGAGTTAACAAATTTTTACTAATTAATTTGCTTATTTTTCGTAACAACTATTTAAGAAATTTCTTGTGTAGCCTCCTATGCAAATCTCATAAGTTCAACTTAAGCTGAACTTAATGCTGTGAAAAAATAGAAAAAAAATAAGTAAAGTGTTAGTGTTTAAAGTGTTCGGTGAAATAAAAACGAACAAACACAATGTTGCTTATCAAGTTT
>CAWUER010000539.1:27500-48790 GCA_963921195.1 Pegoplata infirma
AAAACCAAAAACGCAATTTTCCATATAGGGCTATTCATACAACCTATACACATGTTTTTTTTTGCTGGATATTTGGTGTGGAATGCCTCATACGTTTATTTATAAATAGGTAAAATTTCCATCAAATGATCCCACAATTTTACCAATTTCGTTTCAAAAATGTTTGCAAACGTACAACTTCTTCTGTTATAAAAATGTTGCAGGTATAACTTTTCAAAAAAGGTTTTTTACTTAAACGAGCCTATTTTCAACCTACTCTCAATATTTTTTTTGTTTAAGAAGTAACACTCATATTTTTAAAACAAAACCAAAACATTATAAATGGGATTTAGAAGCAACTGACACGCCCATTTTTTTATTCCACTCACACTGCCACTCACTCACAACCACGTGAGTAAAATTGATTTTCAATCACGCTCGCTTGTGATCATGTGTCAATCACGCACAAATCTTATTATGTTACCATCTCTTGTTTATATGCATAGGCACATGAAATTACTACTAGCAATAAGATTTATGAATAATACCTGAATTAAAAGCATTTCTGAAAAAAAATTAAAATGTCCTATCACAAAACTTAGCATAACTCATTCATTTTTTAACCGATTGTTATGTTTTTTTGGTGTTTTGGAAAGCTACTTTACTATACTTTTATACAAAAATACAAAAAAAAAATGTATAATAATGGACTTTCAACTTAGAGTATAAAGAATATGGCAAATTTTTCAAAAAATTGTTTTTTTTTTAACTTAAACGAGCGTAGCTCAGCCAATTCTTGATCGATTTTTAATTTTTTTGTGTTGTTTAAAAGGTATGACTTATACCTTTCAAAAAAAAACCATAAAATCGAAAATCGGTTGCACATTAACAAAGTAATAATTTTTTAAAATTGTAATTTAAGAATTGCCGTTTTTCAAACACATTTTCCAATAAAAAACGTACTTAACGAAGTGATCCAGAAAAACTATGAGTATATCAGTACTCTATGGACTCCAACCAACCCGAATTTTCATATAAGAACCCCTGCATATTTTATTTTTGGTCTTTTGTAGCACAGTGTTATTAAGATATTTAAACAACAACCAAAAACAAACATGTAAAGCATGAATAGCACAACTAATGTTTATCTATAATTTAAATTAAATTAGTTCACAACGACTACTTATCAATCCAATTTTTTTATCAAGTTAAAATCTAGAGTTCCTACACTTAAAAAGTTTTGTTAAAAAATATTATTTAAAAAATTTATTGTGATTTTCAGGATAAAATTACAGTAAAAATATTGCAGGTTTTTAAGAAAAAATTATAGGAAAAATTGTAAATTTGCAAAAAAAAAAATTAAAGTCACAAAAAAACATTTGTTAAATTACAAAATGAGGACAGGTTATACATAATAAAAAAATAAATTCTTATAAACTTTTCAAATTAAAAAAAATTTGGTTTCATTCGACACATTTTTTTCTTTACAGATGACAACTTTGATATTGTCAAAGCATTAATATTCCAAAAAGGTTTTGAAAGTTGTTGCATTGTCAATACATCATAACAAAATATTTATTTTATTTTAATAAAATTTAAAAGCCTTTTACAAAAAAAAAAAAAAAAATAGAAAAAATTATTATTTTTATAAAAAAAATTACAGGGAAAACCTGCAAAATAAATTTTTTTTTTTTTTGTTATTTTGCTATTTTCTTTTTGGAGTGTGCTATATCAATTAATTATATATGGTATTCCCCACCATCTTATCCAGAGCTAAAAATAAATGTAGCAGACGATCCTTATATATTACCGTTTTGAGATTTTTCAAGTGCGTCCTGAATTTGTCTTTTTTAAATTTAAATACGCTTGCCAACCCCCCCCCCCCCTGAATCCAATTTGAAAATCTTAAATACAATTGACTAATTCTGAAAATCAGTTGACTCCCTGCAAGCATTTGGAAGAAATATCGCCGAAGAGATCTAATTTACATTTAAAAAATTTCCAATTATATTTCGAAAATTTCAAATTATATTTCAGAAACTTCCATTTATATTTCAGATATTACCATTTATAATATGGTAATATCTGAAAATGTTTAATTAGATTTAAAAATGTTTAATTAGATTTAAAAAAATTTTCAATTATTTTAGAAATTTTTGAAATAAAATTGGACATTTTTAAATATAATTGGAGATTCTTAAATATGATTGGACATTTTTTTTTAATATTTTTTGTATTTTCCTGAAACTAAAGTGGAAATGGTGTACTCTATTTTTTTTTTTTATTTAAAATGTGTTAAAGGTGCTATGATTGAAGCACTCTTTGCAGTGCTGATTAATGCGCAATAATGATGCAGTGAAATCATGTGTCTTTTTTCCAAAACTCATGGTTTTTTATTCAAAAAGTGTTAAATATATTTAAAAGGAAAGCATGTGTGAAATTTTATCAAAATATAATTTTATATTTTAAGTTTGATTTAAAAAATCTTAACAAAAAATTTTGATTTTTTCCCCTTACTTTTACTGCATCCTCAAGAGCGCTCTTTGGATGCGCTTCGGTATGCTATAAAAAGATGCTGTGTCGACAAAATCTCGATTTATTTTTTGCTGGAAAATAGTTCTGACAAAAACCCAGCTGGCTACTAATTTCTAGAGATTGCAAAATTAAAAGTCAAAATTTTTGCAACATAGAACATGTTCCGGGTAAAATATAAACAATTTTTTTATATTTTTTTAACTTAACTTAATATAAGGTAGTTTTACTTAAACCAAAGAAAATAAATTTAAAGATAGTACATGCAAATACTAAAAAAAGCACGAAAGTTTTTCTTGATTTTATTTTTTAAATTAGGAAAAAAATTTCATTACAGGGTAAAAATATATATAACCATCTGACTGATCTGCATCACCCTTTCAGAACTGGACAAAAATTGGTGGAAATATTGTATTCAAGTGGGCCGCTGGAACAAATAGTTCCGGAGATACCACGGTTTGAAAAATGAAAAAATTATAAATATCTTACTGAAGTGGTCATACGTTTTTTTATTATATCTCTGTCAATCTTAATGATACGAATCTCAGTGATATCTCATTTTAAAGGTAATAGGGTCCACATTAAAATAAAATTTAGCAAGATTTTTTTTTGTTGATTCTTAAATGTTATATTTAGGAAATCCGTGGTTTAAGATGAAATATCTCAAAAAAGGGTATTTTTAAATCTCTTAAAAAAATATATGTTAATCCTTTATCCCTTCTTTATCTTATGTTCAAACCGTAGAGTGGTGCCCCAACTGGTTCTCGAGTTATGCAAAAAATTGTTAAGCCGCATTAGAAAAAAAATGTTATTTTCTAGTCAAATTTACAAAATTTTCAAAAAGTTGATGAGTTAGTGATGCTGCACTTCGATTCTAATAGAATTTTTGATGCAAAAGACGAATATGATATTAAAATTGCAATATTAGCTCTGTTTTTTTAAATATTTTCAAAAAAAAAAAAATTGGCGATTTTTTTGCAAAATACTCAAGAACCAGAGATCATTTTTAAATTTCTGCATCATATTCGCGATCTTTGTCCCAAAAAATATATTAGAAGCGAAGTACGGCATCACGTAACAATTAAATTAAAAAAAGCAAGATTTTGTTTGCAAAAAACTACAGAACAATTGCAGATTTTAAAATTTTGAGATCATATTCGTTATCTTTACCCCAAAATCTATTAGAAACGGAAATTGGCATCACAAATGCATCCACTTTAAGAAATGCGATTTTTTTGCTAATAACTCTAGAACAAGTGATAATTTCGCATCTTTGAGATTATATTCGTAATCTACAACCCAAAACCTATTAGAATCGAAGAACAGCATCACTAACTAAGTCCCCAACTTTAACAAATTTTGTAAATTTGACCATGAAAAACAAATTTTTTCTAATGCGCCGTAACAAATTTTTGCATAACTCGAGAACCAGTTGAGACACCACTCTACGGTTTGAACATAAGTATAAAGAAGGGATAAAGGATTAACATATATTCTTTTAAAAGATTTAAAAATACCCTTTTTTGAGATATTTCATCTTATACCACGGATTTCCTAAAAATGACATTTAAGCATCAACAAAAAAAATCTTGCTAAATTTAGTTTTAACGTGGACCCCATTACCTTTAAAATGAGATATCCCTGAGATTCGTATCAATAAGATTGACAGAGATATGGTAAAAAACATATGACCACTTCAGTAAGATATTTATGATTTTTTCACTTTTCAAACCCTGGTATCTCCGGAACTATTTGGTCCAGCGGCCCAAAAATTGGAGTTTTTCTTTTCCTACTTGAATACAATATTTTTACCAAGTTTCATCAAGTTTGAAAGGGGTCACGTCCAAAATGCTCATTTTATTGGATGGTTATAGATGGATTTACCCTACATTTATAGTGAATTAATTGCATTTAAGAAAAAAAGGGTTTATTTAAAATTATTGTTCTACTTAGGCTGAATTACTCAATGCTCCATTAAAAAATAACTCTCCGTTAAATTTTACTTTTTCATACAAATTTTGACATAAGGCTCCGTTAAATCGGCAGTTAGCAGCTAACTTTTCATTGAGTAATCCGCCCTTAAAAGAAAAAATAAAATAAATTGTATGAAAAAAAAAGTTCGGAACGTTTTTTTTCATACAAATTTGGCATGAAAAAACATTCGACCTAAAATCGCTAGAATAAAATTATTTTTATTATATCCTTTACTCTGGTATCACCACAGGGTATTTATCAGTTTGTCTTTCCGTATGTAACACATTGAAATATTGGTTTAGGACCCCATAACTTCAAGAAAAATGTTGGGTGCAGAAAATTAATGGAGGTCGGTCTCACATTGGACCCCTCCATGGGAAGTTCTAGGGCAGTTGTGGGGCTTTTTGAGGATTTTAACCTCTTTACGCCCAATTTTGACCCCGATGAGGAGCCATATGACCCTACCCCACCGCCCTCAATTTTTGGCTCGTGCTTTCTTTTTCGAAGCTATAAAAATTAGAGGGTGTAGCGGATCGAAATCGAAAACTGGTTAGCTATCCCATGCCTAATAATGCAAATTGAAGAACCGTTTTTTGTGTTCCAAAGTTAAAAAAAAAAAATTTTCATAGATATCCAACTCGCATCCCACAAAGCGACCCCATAGCTCTTAAAGAAAATCATATAAGTTTTTTTTTGAATCAAAAAAAAAAGTGCCCAATTTAAGGAAAAAGTCAAAAAAGTTGTGGATTCTTAAGAAAAAAAATCAAAAATTATTTTTTTATTTTTTTTTTAATTTTTTTTCGAAAGATTGTAGAAATGGCTATCTAAACTTTTTTTGATATATTTTGCTAAGAACAATAGGTAAGAAGTTACCTGGATGAGAATATACACCTCTTTGGCCAAAATGTCAAATTTCCCTCTAACTCAGAGAGTTCTTGACCGATCTCCTTGAAAAATTGTGTCTTAACTACTATCCAATAGGATTAACCTTGGTGCAAATTTCATCCCGATCGGAAGACATTGGTTTCAAAAGTTGTGTCAGTTGACACGAAAACCCCCATATACATATGTATATTCATGATGCTTGATCGATTTTAAGTCGATCTAGCGATGTCTGTCTGTCCGTCCGTCCGTCTGTCTTTTGAAATCACGTTTATTGGCGATATCCGTCTGTCTGCCCGTCCGTCTGTCTGTCTGTTGAAATCACGTTTTTGGCATTAATCCGTAACCGATTGAGTGAATTTCTGAAAAAACTCTTAGTTGTTTTCAACGTAACCCTAAATTATCTCATATTTTGTGTAGGTACATACACTAAAAAAAAAAAAAACTGTAAAGTTAGCAAAAAATTTAGTTAAATTTAACTAAAAAAGCACCTGATTTTGGGCCTACTAAATTTTTAGTTAATTTAACTAAAAATATTTAGCTAACTTTTCGTAGAATGAATGTAGCAAAAAAAACCGTAACTTTAACTAAAAATTTAGCTGAAATTTCGTAACGTTTTTATGTATATATATTAACAAAAAAATTAGTTGAATTCAGCTAAACTTTTTGTTACTTTTCGTAAACTAAAATTTACAAAATATTTTGTAAAAAATTTTAAGTTTATTTTTTCTGTTTTTTCATCAGCTTAAGTAGAACTTATGAGATTTGCATAGGAGGCTACATAAGAAATTTCACTTAACAAATTTGTTACGAAAAATCAGCAAATTAATTAGTAAAAATTCGTAAACTCAGTTTTGAAGTCAACAAAAAAAATTAATTCAAAATTTGTTCAAAACTGGTATTTTCGTAAATTGAACTTAACTAAAAAAAGTAGTTAAAACGCTGATTTTAACTAAAAATTTGCTAAAAAGCCAGTAAACTCGAGTTAACAAAAAAAAATTTGTTAACTTTACAGTTTTATTTTTTTGAGTGTAAGAAAGAAATCGGAAATGAAAATAACTGAGAAAAAGGAAAAAAAATCTTTACAAAAAAACTTTAAAATATGTTAAACAATATCTAAATTTAATTTAAAAAAGTTCTTTAAGAAATAATAAAAAAAATATCTTAAAAAGTTCTCTTTGATAGTTATTTTTATGTACATAGCATGTGTGTGTGTCCGTTTTTTCGCTTCGTCATATTAACGGTGTTGCCAGACTTTTTTTGGCTTTGTCGCCAAATCGGATGAAAAGTATCGCCAAAATTCAATTTTGTTCAAATTTCTTAAAAAAAAAATATTTTCATTTAAAAAAAAAAAATTGTTAAATAATAAAAGTCAGAAATAAACTTTATGGCAAAAATCGCCCAAATCCGGAAAAAATTTTAAAAGACAATTTGTTTAATTTTTATTCCCTCTACTCTTGTGATAGAGGGTATTTGTATATAAATTTGTTATTCCGTATGTAACACATCAAAATATTGGTCTTGGGCCCCTTAAAGTATATATATTTATGATCATCGATCGATTTTAAGTCGACCTAGCCATCTCCGTCTGTCTGTCTGTCTGTATGTCCGTCATTTGAAATCCTGTTTTTGGCAATAATCCGGAACTAATTTAAATGATTGGGTACCAAGAGTTGCGCAATTCTCCTGGTCATAGGGTTATATATTTTTTGTAACCTCCACTTAGTGATAGAGGGTATATATAAGTTTGTCATTCCGTTTGTAACTCATCGAAATATCGATCTGGGACCCCATAAAGTATATATATTCATGATGCCCGATCGATTTTAAGACATTCTAGCGATGTCAGTCTGTCCGTCTGTCTGTCTGTGGAAAATGCTGTCACGGATAAAATATTGCACAGAGATGACTAAAACTTAACATATTTATTGGAAGTTCTCCCGAGAAGTTTGGTATTGCATTTGAAAGATATCGGTTCAGTGGTTCAAAAGTTATGAACGAAAATGTAAGCACACCTCAAAAATTTCAGTACATTCAACATAACCTAAAATCGCGGATTTTTTTTACCAAAATTTTTTTTTGCGGAATTATTATTTTTTTTTTCAGAAGAAATTTCCTTTTAAATAAAGTTTTTTTGCAATAATCTTTTTGAAATTGTGGAGGGTATCACTACATTCGGCAAGGCCGAATTTAACTTTTTTACTTGTTTTTTTTTCAAATCGGTTAAGTATTTCAAAAGATATGAGGTAAAATGTATTTCACAAAAAAATTTCTATAACTTGACACCTGTTAAATGTACGCCAACAAAACAAGAAACGTAATGTTATCTTATCATTATTAATTTTCACAAAAAAAATGGGCGGAATCACACAATGGGGCGTGGCACCTGACATGTAACCCAAAGTTTTAAAATATTTTGAACATAAATTAGAAAAGTTTTAATTTTCTTGAAAACAGAAACTAATTTACAAAAAAAGTAGTAGGATGAGATTAGATTTTTCGTATGTGTTCCCATTCTAGCAGGTTTGAGATAAATCAAAGCTAATAAGATAATCGAATGTGTCTTTCGAAAAATTTTTATTTATTTTTTTTTTGTAAATTAGCACATTATTAGAAAAGTTTTAATTTCCTTAAAAAAGAGAAACTAATTTACAAAAATAGTAGTAGGATCGGATGAGACAATTCCCATTTTAGTGGGATTGAAATAAATGAATAAAAAAAGAATAGGTATAAACAAAACAAACTTTTTTATACACAGAATAAAAAAGTTGTCAATTCAATTAATTTCATTGTTAATATAATTAAACATTTAATTGAAACTGAGCCTACATAGCCAAGACAACAATGACTTTTGTAATTTTTTTTTTTAAATAAATCTAAAAGTAAAATAATCTAAAAATAGAAATAAATAAACTAAAATAAATATAAAAAAAAAATCATCCACCGACAACTGGCATCGAACCCGCAACGTTAATGCTACGCGTCTAGTACACTACCACCGTGTATCCTCATATATATTTATACTTGGCTAAACAGCATATTTAAAAAAACACTAAAAAAAGAATGATAAAAAAATCCAAAATAAATAAAAAAAATCCGACGGCACCCGGCATCGAACACGCAACTTTCGTGCTACAAGTCTAGCACACTACCACCGTGCTATTCCTCATATATATTTATAGTTGCCTAAATGTGTACATAAAGTGTCTGTAGAATCAGTGTGTACTCTTTGCTGTTTTTACAATAATAAAAAATGTGGCATTATAATTAAAAATAAATAATAATATGGCTTCACACATGCTTAAAAATTTAAAATAGAATAACAAAAAAATAATCACAAATAAAAAAAATAAAAAAACAAGTGTTCCGCCAACTGGCAGCGAACCCGCAACCTTCATGATTTGAATCTGGCACACTACCACCGTGCTATGGTCACATATATGTTTGCTTAATTAAATGAGTTTATAAAGTGTCTGTGTTATTAATAAAATAAAAATGAAATTTTCTCACATTAACAATATACATTGTTGATACAATTAAAAACGTTGTTGAACTAGTATTTAGTTGTTAACAATTTGTTTGGTTACTTTAGATTTTACGATATTTTTTTTTGTGTACCCTCCAACCACAGTATAGGGGTATACTAACTTTGTCATTCCGTTTGTAACGCATCGAAATATCGGTCGGGGACCCCATAAAGTATATATATTATTGATCCATGATCGATTCATAGGCAGGTGAAGTTCGTGAATGGGCAAAATCGGGCCAGGGGGAAAAAAGTTCCCCCTTGAAGAACTTAACCAACCTCTGAAGAAATACACTTTTTTCATGTTTTTTTATTTTTGTTAAATAAACGAAACATTTGGTATATTTATCGCGGTGGAAGGTGCTCTCAACATCCCCCACTGACAACCTCACCCCCCCCCCCCAAAAAAAAAACGCCCCTGACAATTTTTTTTTTGTACATTTTGGAGGGTATAAAAGATTCGGCACAGCCGAATTTAACACTCTCACTTGTAGTTTTTTAAAACATTATGTTGGTGGAGGGTATGAGAATAATCACAATTGGAGCGGGAAGCGGAAAAACGCTTCAAAAATCGAGCGATTAATTTAAATTAAGCGTCAAGCGGTTTGCGGTTTTCTTTGCATTATTTTTGACATTCATACCTCGAAATGTATAATTGTTGTGATAATTATTTTAATTTTGGCCGCTGTTCCAAAAAAAAGTAATTCACATAAAAAATGTGAAAATGAAAATTTCCGAATTTTTTTGGTGTTCTAGATTTCACATCCGAATTTCTTTTTCGTTTTGTTTCACATAAATAAAATTTGGTGAAAGTAAACCGAATGCACTTTTTTCCTTATCATTTTTTAAATTTTAATTATTCGATTTCAACTTCGAATGAAAACGTGATCAAAAAAACACTAATTTTGATTTCATGTGATTTGGAAATTTTCATGTGAATTGAAAAGTTGTGAAAGACAGAACAGAGGCCTTTATTTAGAAATTTTACTTTTGGCAATAACATTTTTTTATATTTAAACAATAAAAATTGTTCAATATTATAAGAACTCATTCAATTAAGACCAAGAGACAAAATCTTATAAAACAGTTGCAAAACAAGAAACTAACAGCAATTTTTGCACAATTTATTTATTCGAAACAATAAAAATAAAATACAAATTCCGTGAAACAAATTTTACATATTGCATCCTAAAAACTTGAAAAATTGCATAAGAAATCATATATTTTTTAACAAAATCTATTAATTTTTCAGCAGACTCCATTGTTTGAATAATTTTCCATATTTTTTTTTCTGTTTTGCTTTGTTGTTTATTTCCATCTGCCAAAAAACTCGTACTTTACTTGTATTTTACAACACTGTACAGAAAAACAATACTTTTTTTTGGTTAAAGTCTGGCAACGCCAAAAAATAAAATGAGAGGAAAAATGAGAGAGGGAGAAAAAACGCCATGAAAATAGAATAGAATCTATTTCGGCGGAAAAACGCCGCGGAATTTTGATTGCATACAAAATGTATGGTGAGAGTTGCGGAAAACCGCTTCCCGCTCCAATTGTGATTAATCTCTATTAAAAGATTCGGCAGAGCCGAATATAGCTTTCTTACTTGTTTTTGTGTCGGTTTCTCTCTCTTCCTTAATTCTTGATATGAAAATGTTGCCACTTATTTATAAATATTTCGTTTATTTTCGACAATGTATCAAACGAATCAATACAAAAAAATTATATTGATATTAAAAAATACAATAAATTTAAATAAAAAAGTGATGAAAAAGTGAAATAAAAGTGCAAAAATCAACATATGACAGAATTTTCCGAGGCCGTCTATGTTTTGCGCCTATACTCTCTTATGACCGAAAAACCGCTCCGACATTAATGTGCGGGGACTCTTACTTAAAAATAGTTTAGGCATTTTCAAGACCATAAATCAAATAACTACTACTCTTTGATTCCGAAACGCATTTTTTTTAATTTAACCAAGATATGGGCACATGAGCAGACTAGAGCGTGATTCACGCGTGAGTGTGACTGAATTCAATTTTACTCACGTAATTGTGAGTGTGAGTGGAGAAAGAAATTGTGTGCGTGAGTCGATTTTTTTTCGTGAGTTTGTGTGATTTATTTTCTCTTCATATTTAATTTCGTACCAAAAAAAATCAACAAAAAAAATTTTAAATTTAGCTGAACTTAATGAAAAATAACATTTATATAAAACATTTATATCACTTTTTTACCAAAAAAATAACAAACTTGTTAAAATTTCACGTACGGTGTTTGAGAGTGTCATATGTTTTTTTGTTGTTCTTTTTATTCTTTCTCATTATCAGTTCTAAATTAAGTACTAAATATATTGCGTTGTAAACTTTAGTAGCAAACAAATTAGAGTTGCCAACAACCCTTATAAATCGAAAAATAATGCTCCTACCAAGGTGGATTAATTTTGTTCGTTAAATCTTAATCTAAACACGCCAAAAACACACTTATTACAATTACAATTTTACTTACTTTTAAGATATATTTATTTTTTAATGAAATTTGTTTGTACGGGCCCAGCAAAAACTTCCATTACTAGCAATAAGTAATTAACTTTGGGATTTATTACGAAAATAAGTAGCTACCCAGGCAGAAAAATACGACCGGGAGAGCGCTGTCAAAGTACCTTTTATGATCGCTTGTGTGCTGGGAAAGCATCACAGTTTTGTACTCTCCCAGCGTCCAAAATGATAACCACGGTAAACGGTATGCCGTTGCTTTTTTAAAGCGCCTTTAAAGCGCTTTAAGAACAAAAAATATAGTACTTTTATAGCACTTTTAGAAAAAAAAAATGGGACGTATCTAAATTGTATAAGTCCCGAAGACACAACTGTTTTTGTGTTTATTTGAATAAAGAAATTTATTAAATTAGGATAAAAAATTGATTGACTAATTTATTAGGATAAAAAAATGTTGGACATACTTAGAAATATTTTCTAAGTCCCGGAAAAATGTTTAAAAGTTTTTAGAGTCCCAGACACAAATTTGTGTGCCTTTATTTTTATACCCCACACCACTCTTTGGTACAGGGTATAATACATACATAAGAAGCTTCAGAGTTGTCAAAATGCAGACCTAATAACCGGCTGCCTTCAGATGTCCTCAGAACACCACCTACATGAGGAGACGACTATACTTCCGGTTAAGGAACACAGTCACATGTTGGCGAAACAGTTCCTTCTGTCGAGTCATCGGAGTGATCATCCGAATCATCACCTTACGAAAATTGATCCTCCCCCGAGACATGTCAAAAAAGATATTCGGTGTTATGAGATGGATATCCAGCAATAAGACACCCAACAGCTAGATTCCATCTTATATCGGGCAACTCTGAATGGCATTCACAGGGATACGGTAGAATCGACGACAGCAAACTACAGAGTAAATGTCTTACTTGGAGGCCGTCCCCCACCCATCGCAGAAGAAGAGAGAAGTCTGCCAAGAAGAACAAGAGTGGTACTAGCACAATTAAGATCCGGGTATTGTAGTCGGCTCAATACTTATTGGTCGAGAATTAACTCGATACATGCCCTGCATGCGGAGATGATCCACATGACATACCACACCTCTTCAACTGCACGGCAAACCCCACTCGTTTGAATCCAACATCTTTATGGACCCAGCCCATAGAGGTGGCACGCTTTTTGGAGCTCGATTTGGACGAGTCAACAGAACAAGGAGAGGAAACATAACAAAATACTAACGATAAACTTACATGCATTTACAGGTCGAGTGATGTATATAAAAAGTGATGTATTGAACCGAAACGTGTTGTGTTCCAAAGGGATAGACCCAGTGACATTTCACATGTGATGTATCCGGAGTTTAAGTAACTTCCAAACAAAAGAAACGTGTTTTTATATAAAAGGTGTCAAGTTTGTGATAGGCATTGTGTCTAAGTGACATATCACGAGAACTATCAAGGACCAATAACTTATCCTGCAGGGAAATGAAAAATATTCCATTTGTTATGAAAATTAATAAATTTTAATTACAAATTATACTTTGAACGGATTCAAATAGAAAACATTGGCAAAGCGCTTGCAAACCACGTTTTTTTCGTACTACCTAATGCACAAAATATAAAGTGCTTTGCCGAGACTTTTTCTGTGGAACGGTTGAAGGCAAGGCCTTCTTTGTTCGCTTACGAAAAAGCTAACAAATAATAGCCCATTCCTAGCTCGCTTACGAAAAGTTGAAAAAGTAACTGCATTGTTTGTTTAGTTGCTCTTATTAAATGAGAGAAAATAAATTAAGAGTAAAATAGTTTTTTATATATTTTTATGAAACTTTACTGGTTTTTGAAATTCAGATTGCAAATCATTTACATCGTAAGTTAAAAGTAAGGCCTTTTTTGGGGTATAATGTAACGCAGCGAGTAATTAGTACTCACACCAGGTAATCCAATTGGGAATGGATACTCATTACGTAGTTTTTGCTGGGGGACTTAGATAATTTTCAAAAAAAAAATGGACTAGGAAAATTTTTCCAAATTTTTTTTAAAAATCTTTTTCAACAAAAAAAAATGTGTCCGGAACTTGGTAAATTTTCAAAAAAAAAATTTAGGAACTCGAAAATAATATCCAATTTTTTTTTAAATCTTTTGTAATAATTCTTTACTCCAAAAACAACATAAATCCTCGTACAGTTTTTTTTTTGTAAATCAACTAGAATCCTCGTAATAAAAACTTTGTTGCAAAATTATTTTTTTTGTAAAATAACCTT
Source organism: Pegoplata infirma (assembly GCA_963921195.1). Taxonomy (NCBI): domain Eukaryota; kingdom Metazoa; phylum Arthropoda; class Insecta; order Diptera; family Anthomyiidae; genus Pegoplata; species Pegoplata infirma. The sequence goes on from CAWUER010000539.1 coordinate 41,149, forward strand.
TTAAAATGGTAGAATACAATTACGATAATAAATTTGTAAAATTACCAATAAAACTGCAGTTCTCGTTTGAGCAAAGTACAATAATTTTTGTTAAAAAACATGTAAAAATTTCCTTAAACTTACGGATTCTGTGGACCCTAGTGTGAGGACCCAACGGGGCCCCAATATATGGGGTTTGTTAGGGATGCCTTTTTGATTCACTAAAAGCTAGTTTTTTATCAAAGACCAATTTGGCGGTTAATTTCGCGAAAACCTTAAAAACGAAGAAATTCGCGAATTTAAAGGCTTAAGCTAAGTACTCTGTTCGGTTTCACGGGAAAAAATCTGTCAAACTCCATATAAAAAAAAAAAAATTGGCAACGCGAGGAATTAAGGGGAAATTGTTAAAAAAGTTTTCACTCATTTTTATTATACAAGACAATTTAAATTGCCGTGAAAAAGTGACATTTCAGTTTTGTTATGATCGTTTCTTTCTTATCATTGTCAAAAGTTCTTGATTTTTAATTGTTTTATTGCAATTTGAGGCGTTTAAAGTTTAAGTGAAATTTTCACCGTAAGAAACAGAGTACTTAGCTTTAAGATGAAAAGATTTACACCAAATTTGCATAAGAAATATTGCTACAAAAATAAGTACTTAGATCAGAATTGATGAAGGAGAGGAAGAAGAATAATGATTACTAAAAATAAAAATTTGTTTACACATTACAATAACAAGTCTTCTGTGAGAAAAAAACAACAGCAACAACTACACTCGAATTGAAAAAATCAGATTTAGTTGATACTTGCTTAACAGCCTACTTGGCGTATCGGTCTAGAGTGATTGTACGTTACAAGCAGTTAATAGCAAAGTATTACAGATGATGATGAGTTCAATTCTTGTCGGCTGCGATCTGTAAATAATTTTCACATATAGAGTTTTATTGACTATTAACTAAATAAATTTGACATTAAAAGTTTTTCTGAAGATTATTATAACTGGATAATATGAAACTAGTAAGAAACAAACCAGGATGTCTAAATTTTTAGAAAAATTAAAATATTTCTTTCACACTTTTCTCAATTCAAAACCATATATAACAAATCAAAAAATTATAATACATAATTATGGCACCCTGAAAAATGGCCCCAATGCAAAATGGCCCCAACGCCAAAAATGAAAAATGGCCCCAGTTTTGGGGTCTTTTTGAAAATGAAATTTCACCCCACTTTGAAATATGAAATATGGCCCCAATTCTGTGTGAAAAAATGCCCCAAAAAATTAGAACCATTTTTCTGAAAATGAAAAAAGGCCCCAAATTGCAATATGAAAAATGACCCCACAAAAAAATATGTATTTTTCCCAAACCATTATAAATAAAATTTTCATTCAGTCAATAATTATAAATTGTAATTAATAATTATAAATTTAAAATAACTGCAAATGAAATAAGTTTTTAATTTAAAACTTTTGAGTTGTATTAACGACCTGAAAGATATTATTAACGCTTTCGGGCTGCTGCTTATGGTGGGTTTACATCATTGGATTTTCGGTATGATTTAATTTTGGCACCCTTTATAATTCTCATGAATATTCATATCTTAAAAGCAACCGTGTAAGTACTTCCATATAATTAAGTGAACTTAAACAAAGGTAAAAAATATATTCTATTTTATCAACCCACACGAAGAAGTTGGAATCAATTATATTCTTTGATGACTTATCGTTTCGAGGATTCTGTATAATGGCTGTAGCAATAATACATATTTTATTTTTGTTAAACTTTAAAAGCATATAGGTGTGAAGAAAGCGCCGCAGGCGAAAAATTTTTACAAGAGATTTTAACAAAAAATTAAAAAAAAATCGCGCGATTTTTTTTTAATTTTTTGTTAAAATCTCTTGTAAAAATTTTTCGCCTGCGGCGCTTTCTTCACACCTATATGCTTTTAAGTTTAACAAAAATAAAATAATTAACTTAAATATCGCGGAAATAAAATTTAAGTAGGTTTTTATAATACCGAAAGACCAACGGACCTCAGAGTCCATGTGTTCTGACGTAAAGCTTAAGCATCCACTTAAAACCTATACCAAAATGAAATTAACATTTCAAATAATCTATCCAAGTTCCTTCCAATTTTTGTTTTTTCACTTCAGATTTTTGTTTTGTTGTATGAGAAATCACATAAAAAAATATTAAAATATAAAGTACTGCTGCCCAAAAAAACTTTATTTTGGGGAGAGGGTGGGTTTAATGTTTGTTATCCCTAAGTCCGGCCGGCTATGCAGAAAAACGTTAAAGCAAAAAAAAAAATTTCACAGAAATTTTGTACACATATTAATAAATGCATGCCAATTGTTAAAAGCCTTAATTTAAATACATCCCCGTCGTATGTAGAATAATTTTACTATTTTTATTAAATTTGGGGCCATTATTCATTCTGCAAAATAACCCCAAATCAAGAAATGAAAAATGGCCCTAATAATTTTGGGGTCATATTAAAATGAAAAATGGCCCCAAAATTAAAAGGAAAAATTACCCCAAATAACTAGGAAAAATGACCCCAAATTTTCGTGTTGTTGTACTCCATATAAAAATTTGGGGCCATTTTTCATTTTCGTTTTGGGGCCATTTTGCATTGGGGTCATTTTTCATGGTGCCCATAATTATAATTAGAGCCTGAGGTCGACTGTCTTTACAGAAAACAATAATTTAAGTCATATCATTGTTTTTCATACCATTAAATTTATAAATCATTAACTTTGCAAATTTTTTTTGCTAAAAAACTGGCTCAAAATCATCAAATCTTTAACGACATTTTGTAAGAAAACTGTACCATACATCAAAAAATGGAGTACGCCATTCGAATCAGCATGTCCGAAATATATAGAAATGATGCTCGTAACTCTGGTTTATTTTTTAGTGTTCCGCAGTGCTACCGAACGTAGTTAGTATTATTATAGTTTTAGATTAATTTGCATACTTAAATGCGGGATCGGTTATTTATCCCGAACGTAGTTACACTCAAAATAATAACTCTGTAAAATAGTCTGTAAAATGACTGTAATCCCAATTCAACAGATATTTGACAGAGTTTTCTGTCAAAATACAGATTTAAAGAAAATACTTTGTATTTTGTTGTGACAAAAAAAAAACAAAGTTTCCTCTGTATATTACTTTTTACTTTGTAATCTTAATTTTGCAGATAATTAACAGAGTTTTCTGCTAAATACAAATTTAAGCAAAATACCTTGTATTTTTTTATAACCAAAAAAGTTTTATGTTTTGAGTAGTTTTTGTTGCTGTTACCAAACATCAAAATTTTGTCTGTATATTTTTTTTTAGAAAAATTTGAAAAAGTTGCAAAAAAAGTTATCAAATTTTTTTTTCAGAAATCTTATAAAAATTTTACAAAATAACATGCATTTAACTAAACTCTGTAAATTTACAGAGTTTTTTCTGTATATTTTTTTTTTCATCAAATGCATTTTACAAATATATGTAAATTTATATAGTTTTCTTTGCTGAATGGTGGTTTATTTAACCAACATTTTACTAGAAACTCGGTAAATTAACAGTTTTTTTTTGTACAAATCATTTTACAAAGTTTTAAAGTAAAATTACAGAGTTTTCTCTGTCAAAAAGCTTTCATATTTAACCAATATTTTACTATAAACTCTGTAAATTAACAATTTTTTTTGTCAAAATTATTTTACAGAGTTTTTTAGTAAAATTACTAAGAAATGTTGTTAGCTGGAAAAGTATGGTGTACTCTGTTAAATTAGCAGAGTTTTTCTGTAATTTAACAGAGTTATTATTTTGAGTGTAGTATTATTATAGATCTAGATTTACTTACGCATTTGAATGCGGGATCGGTTATTTATCGCGCACAAAAAAAAAGTAAAAAACAAATTTGATATAAATAATATTGATAAATTTGAGTAAATTTTTAATACTATTAAGTAAAAAATTACTCAATTTTGCACCAGTAAACGATTTAATCGTATTGAGTAAATTTTAAATAAAAAATTATTAAATGCTTACTAAAAAAAATTTGATGGACAAAAAGCTTAAAAAAGTTTCACATTTAAAAAAAAAAAATGGTTTTCCAAACTTTACCAAATTTATTTATGTCTTAAAGACATAGGAAAATTTCATAAAGATGATTTCAAAATTTCATATACATATGAGTCATTCCATGTCAAACCGAACGATTTTTGGTAAAAATAGACTTTGATGATTTGAATTTGTTTGAAACTTTTTTTATATACTCTACTTTTGAAAATATTTAACACGTGTTTCAGGAAAAAAAATTAAATTTTTTTTTTGCAAAGTTTTTTGCATTTCAAAATCCTTAAAAACATGAAAAACGCTCCATCATACCAACATTTAAAACGTTGTTATTCAAAAACTAATCAACGAATTTTAAAAAGTTATACATCATTTTTACGGTAATTAACGTGCTTTAAAAAAAATATTTTTTTATTTTTTTTTAGAAATTTGTATTTTTATACCCTCCACTTAGTGATAGAGGGTATATATAAGTTTGTCATTCTGTTTGTAACTCATCGAAATATCGATCTGGGACCCCATAAAGTATATATATTTATGATGCCCGATCGATTTTAAGACATTCTAGAGATGTCCGTCTGTCCGTCTGTCCGTCTGTCCGTCTGTCTGTCTGTCTGTGGAAAATGCTGTCGCGGACAAAATATTGCACAGAGATGACTGAAACTTAACATATTTATTGGAAGTTCTCCCGAGAAGTTTGGTATTGCATTTCAGCGATATCGGTTCAGCGGTTCAAAAGTTATGAACGAAAATGTAAGCACACCTCAAAAATTTCAGTACATTCAACATAACCTAAAAATACAAAATGCTTTAATTCGGCTTCTGGTCGGCATATGTGAACATAATTGAACACCAAATGGTATTTAAACAAGTACGAACATATTTTTGGACAAAAAAAGAAAAAAATCGCGGATTTTTTTTACCAAAAGTTTTTTTCGCGGAAATTTTTTTTTAAAAATTTTTTTTTTTTTCAAAAGTAATTTCCTTTTAAATAAAGTTTTTTGCAATAATCTTTTTGAAATTGTGGAGGGTTTTAATTTCTTTTTATTTTTACTTTTATTTTTAACTTTTTAGACCTCCAGTTAAAATTTAAAAAAAAACACAATTTTTACTTTAATTCTGAAGATATCATAAAAGTTTCAAGGTGGAGAGTTTTTTGGATCTATTTTTAAAAATAGTTTTTGTAAACTTGTCACTAAATTTTTCAAAGAAAATTTATTTAAAATTTTTAATTTTTATAGATCCAAACATTTCTTCACCTTAAAATTGGTGTGATATCTTCAGAATCAGTCTTAAAACAAACTGTATTTTTTTTAAATTTTAACAAGAGGTCTAAAAAGTTAAAAATAAAAGTTAAAAAAATAAAAAAAATATTTTTTTAAAAAAGTAGGATAAATGACCTTTAAAATGAACTATTACTTTTTAAAATCCGTTTATTAGTTTTTGAATAACAACGTTTTAAATGTTGGTTTGAGCGTTTTTCATGTTTTTATCGATTTTTAAATGCAAAAAACTTTGCAAAATTTTTTTTTAATTTTTTTTTCCTGAAACAGGTGTAAAATATTTTTCCATGTAGAATACGTGCACAAAAATTGGAGACAAATAAAAATAGTGAGGTCAGAAAAGTGTTCGGTTTGACATGGAATGACTCATATACAAAAACTATAAACTAAATGAGAATTCAAAAAACGAAGAGAATAAAAACTAAATAAAAAAAATGATTAAATTTTGTATTAAATTATTTACTCAATTTTTTTTTTTTTTAATTTTTGATTAAATTTTTAATTGCGTCAATTAAAAAATTACTCAAATCTTATTTTAAAATTTAAACAAGTGATTACTCAAATTGTTTTTCTCAATATTTTTTTGTGTGCGAACGTAGTTCGTATAAATGTAGTTCTAGATGCATTTACATAATTGAATGCGGGATCGGTTATTTATCCCGAACGTAGTTCGTATTATTGTAGTTCTAGATTTATTTACATACTTGAATATGGGATCGGTTATTATCCCGAACGTAGTTAGTATTAAGGCTGAGTTAGGCAGCCGTAATCGTAAACTAGCGCAGCGTAGAGAGTTTTTCGTTATATGAGAACAAATGAGAGCAGTTATTCTTCTTTGCAGACGTCTACGTGATTTTCTATTTGATTTTGATCGCTACGCTACGCTTACGGTTACGGGTGCCTAACTCAGCCTTTATAGTTCGAGATTTATTTACGTAACATATATTCGGGATCGGTCAATTATCCCGAGTGTAGTTATTAGAGTATTTAGTCATTCATTAATATCCGGGAAATATTCCGAAGGCATTGCATTATTTTAATATCTTTCAGTTTATGCCTAACCATACGGCCACTTTGCGTATAGAGGAATTTGGAGCAGGTGTCTGCCGAGGTGACATGACATAATCCCCACGGACATAATTCCCATTTCCGTTATGGGGATTATGACCAAATTCATTTCGGTCATAATCCCCATAATCCCCATATGGTAGTGTCCACTACCATAATGGTAGTGGACAGATTGAGTTTCAACCCCAGCTGGAAAATAAAGTGCATCACACAATAGCAAGACCGCTACGGCAATACTTCTAAATCAACTAACGGCAGGTGACATTGATTTGGTCTTTATATAAGAACACGGAGTTCTATTATAACACGGATATTTTTGTGGCACTGTTGTAGTTTTAAGACTCCTCTTGTTTCCACGAAGAATTTAACTCTGGTATGAAATGCCTTCCATGGGGTGTCAATTGCATTGGCGTAGATAGGCCTGTCTGGGGGGGGGGCTAAAGCACCCCCCATAAATTTTTTAGCCCCCCCCAGAATTTGAATCGCTTAAATTTTTTGTTGTTAATTCAATGCATTTTTTAATTTTGCAAAAAAAAAATATCTTTTTAAATAGAAACTTTAAGACTTGGTAACATTTTTGTATGAGAATCTAATAGTTTTTCCCATTAAAAAATAGTCTAAATCCGATTTCCGATTTTTTTTAACGAAAAAAGTGTTCAGATCTGATTGTTGTAAATGGTGAAAGTTATCTGAATCCAATGTTTTTTTTTCAATAGTAACAACTTCGCAGAATTTATGTTTAGGAAATTATATAAATCTAATGATTTCCAATAGGAACCGCATTCAATTTAAACCGAAATTTTGCAAAGGTAAAATCTATACCTACAAAGAAAGAGTTTTTCAGTTCTAAACATTTATGGGAAACGGTTCTCAACTGCTAAAAAATTCTCAAAATCAAAATTAAAAAAAAAATAATTTTTAAACTGCTTTCGGAAGGAATTCTAAGCACCACAACTCAAAACTTGAATGGCCTTTTTTGAAAAGTCTTAGAATTGATATAAAAAAAATCCTGGGTGGGCTTTAGCCCCTCCCCCCCCCCCCCAGAAAAATGCTCTTCCTACGCCAATGGTCAATTGACATTTTTTTTTTTGATACACGTTTGTCTATATATTGCTTGACGTCGTTTTAAGATTAGGAATTCCGGAGATTCGTTCAGACTTTATTAATATTCTAGCAAAAAGGAATATTCCTGCCAAATAATGTTATACTGCAGTAAAAAAAAACAAATCCTACACGGCTTTATTC
>CAWUER010000540.1:0-22895 GCA_963921195.1 Pegoplata infirma
AAAATATTTTTTAAGTTTTTAATTTAAATTGTTAATTGAAAAAAAAAAAATAAAATTACCTAAAAAAAACCTTGTAAAATTACAAGAAAAGTTTGTAACTTTTTTATTTGCTACCTCCAATTTGACAATAATTCCTTGATGTTTTAGAAGCTTTTTACCAATAATTTGGCAATTTTACAAGCTTTTTACCAACAAATTGTAAGTTTACAAGGAGGTTTCGTGATTTTACTAGATTTTTTGCTACCTCCTATTTTACTAGAATTCCTAGTAAAAATTACGAACTTTTTTGTAATTTTACAAGATTTTTTCCAATAAAATTGTAAATTTACAACTTTTTTGACGAAATAAAACTTACAAGAAATTCTCGTAAATTTACTTGATTTTTTTTTGTAAAAAATCTTGAAAATTTGTAAAATTACAAGAAAAATTCTAATATTACAATAAAAATTTAAATTTTGACTAGATTTTTTTTTGTAAAAAATTTTGGAAATTTGTAAAATTACAAGAAAAACTCTAAAATTGCAAAAAAATGTAAATTTCGATAGAAAATTATTTGTTAAAAAACAAGAAAGACTGTCAAATATTGGTGAAATGGGATTACGAGACTTTTTCTAGTAATTTGACAAAAAACAAATTTAGAGCTAATTGCAAGTGAGGTGGAGGATTTCCTACTTTCTTTGAGTTTTTGACAATATATAAAAATGTTTTGAAAGCTAATTTTAATGTGTTTGATCATGTGCTTCAAGTACCAAAACTCGTATTAAGCTCATAAGTTAATAAGTGCTGTTGTGGTATAGTGGATATGTCGTTGTGCGACCTAGACCCCAAAGTTCAAATATCGTCTTGGCCAATATTTTTTTTTTATTTTTGTTTATTTTTTTTTAATTAATTTTTTTTTAATTTAATAGATAAATAAAAAAAAATTAAAAAAAAGCAAAAAATAAAATAATTTGATGGGCATCGCCAGGATTCGAACCTAGGCTGCCGGCACGCATTAGTTATCAAGTGTCGTTATGTCGTGCTTTGTGACACAGGATCCCAGGGTTCGATTCCCGGTTTGGCCGATATATATATATTTTTAAACATATTTTTCGTTATTATATTTTTATTTTTTTTTTTTCAAGTTGTAGAACTTTTTAATAAAAAACTAAGTTTTTATAAAAATCGATTATTTTTTTTTTTAATATTTCGTTTTCAGTTTTGACATAGGTTTGTTAAATAAATTTTCTTTTAACCAATTTAAAAATTCAATTATTTTTTTAACTCAATTTTGAATTACAATTTAGTTAGATAATTTTTTTTTAAGTTTTATGTAGAAAAATCGTGACAGTTTTATTTTTTTAACAGTTTGACTATTATTATTTTGACATAAACCTCCAAAACCATTATTTATGTACATAATTTTCTATAAATGAGCACAGATATAGAAAGCGTAGAAAATTTCCTTTAAAATAAGCCCTCTTCCAGCGATGCAGGTCAACCATTCCCCAATTGCAATGAATATTTCCAAAAAAATAGCATTATTTTCGGATTTCCTGAGCACCAAATTTTCTCTTAAAAAACCGGAAGCTCGATTTTGATTTTAGAACCATGGTTTCTTTGGGAAAAGTTCTTAGAATTTCCAGTAGATTACGATTTTGCTATACGCTTTGTCACGTTTTTTGGTCTCGAACAAATTGACCCACCCTAATATTTATGTCTTATAGTCTCAATTTATTTTATATTGTATCAGTCCGGATCAAACGGATTAAACCAGATAGACCCATTTTACGTATCATATTATATATAAGACTATCTGTTCAGATCTTGTAGGATAACCGAAGATAATATTTGAAACAATTGTGTCCACCATATTTGGGATCTAATTTGTCACGGCTATATATAACTCTTTTTTACTCGGGTGGTCCGAAATTTGAAAGATCAGTACTGATCCGAAAAATGGATCGCTAAGATTAGATCAGTTTTAATCGGACGGATACAATGTTATCCGAAAAATGGGTTTATATAATTAGATAAACCCATTTTTCGGATGAAATTGTATCCGTCCGATTAAAACTGATCTAATCTTAGCGATCCATTTTTCGGATCAGTACTGATCCTTCACATTTTTACTTGCCCGAGTAAAAAAGATATGATATATTCATATATGCTAATATATAATTATTTAAATTTATATATGGTTATGCATGAACATTGATATGGACATATAAGTTTATATATAGCATTGTATTTTTCCTTATTTTTTAATATGATAACACACATATTCATATATATTTATATACCGATCTATATGAAATTAGATATGACATGTAAGATCTGGAATTTTTAGATATGGCAGATAAAAATATATCTGATTTTATTTATAATTATATCCCGAAAAAAAATTTCAAAGTTTTCTAAGTCCCGGACAATTAAAAAAAAATTAAAAAATTTTTAAGTCCTAAAAGTCCCGGACACAAAATTTGTTGGCAATTTTTTTTGGAGTAAAAAAATCATTGAAAATGTTTTTAGGAAAAATTTTATGTTTTTAAAAAATTTTTAAGTTCCGAAAAAATGTTTTTAAATTTTCTAAGACACAAACATTTTTTGGAATTTTTAAATCCCTTAAAAATGATTTTAGAAAACAAAATTGACAAATTTTTAATAAAAAAAAAAAATTCGAAGAATGCAATAAAAACTCTTCTAATTGATAATGTATGCAATCTGATAAAATAGTGGCTCTATGAAATAAGGCCCCAATGAAATAAGACCCCAAACCAGAAATGAAATAACGCCCCATTTTTTGGGGCTTTATTTCATTATGAAACAACACCCCAAAAAATAAATGAAATAAGCCCCCAATGAAATGAAACAAAACCCCAAAGATAAAATGAAATAACGCCCCATTTTTGGGGCCTTATTTCATAATGAAATTAATCCCCATTTTTAAATGAAATAAGGCCCCAATTTAAAAACAAAAATAAATATTAAGTCCGTTCTATAAGCTTATCTACTATTTCATTTAAAAATTACTCCAAAATTTTTGGTAAATTAAAAATTTTACACATACAGACAAAAACCTCAATTTAAATCCAAAATATATTAAATCTACTACAAACCGAAATGCACGCCGACAGTGAACAAAAAATTCCGAATACGTCTAAATAACTGCTTTTATTGACCAGGGCGTGGCACATTGGGTTGTTTAAGGTGTTAGACCAATGGACTTGGCGAAATTTTCTTCGATTTTGTACAACCTACTGTCGTCGTTAATATATCTTTCATAATATTATAATATGATGGTTGTTTTAAAAATATTTAAATTCATGTGGTGATGAAGGAAGCGCCGCAGGCGAAAAAGTTTTACAACAGATTTTAACAAAAAATTAAAAAAAAAATCGCGCGATTTTTTTTTTAATTTTTTATTAAAATCTGTTGTAAAAATTTTTCGCCTGCGGCGCTTCCTTCATCACCACATGCATTTAAATATTTTTAAAACATGCATCATATTATTTCGTCAGTAATTAAATAGAATCCTAGAAAAGCCCAAGGATATAACCAGTTTTAATTCCTTTTCGAGGTTTGTAAATATATTAAAGACAAAATTTATTATTGATTAAGTTCTGAGAGAACAATTTTAAATTAATATAGAGATTTAAATTCATATTCGTAAGATGTTTCTCATCCGATCTTACAGCGAAATTTATAAAATACTTATCGCAGATTCAGTAGGCGCGTTAGCAGTTGCACTAATCTTTTTAAGTTCATTTGTAGCTTCTGTAGTAATTTCATTTCATTTTGGACTTATTTCTGTGAAAATTATTTCATTAGCAGTCCTTTTCATTACGTCGTTGGCTTCCGCAGATTTTAGAGAAAATGAAATAACACCCCAAAATATTATTTGGGGCCTTATTTCATTCCTAAAATTTGGGGACTTATTTCATAATGAAACAAGTAAGAAAGCTATATTCGGCTGTGCCGAATCTTTAAATACCCTCCACAATGTTAACCAATGCACTATGGTTTCGCGGACGACCTTTGTTGGCCAAAATTCAATTTTCTCAAAATGGATTTTATAGAAAGTCGTAAACACTTACAAACAACAGAAAACATATTTTATTTTTGTACAAACTCATTTATTGTTCAAAAACAAATTTGGCTAAAAATAAAAAAAAAGTATTTTTTTAAATTTTTTCAATTAATTTTTTGAGTTTAAATACAAAAAATTTTTTATAATATTATACATGGAAACAAAAAAATTATAACAATTTTTACCACAAAACCTATTTAAAACCAAAATTTTTTCCATTTTTGTAATTTTGGCCAAGAAAAGTGATAATCGGAACTATAGTGCAATGCAAATATTTAAAAAACAAAAAAAATATTTTATAAATACGTATGTATGAAAATTATATAAAAATTATATAAAAGCAACCACGTGGCACGTGTATGACACATACTACGTATTTTTAACTTCTTTTGGTACAAATAACAACAAGCCAAACAACCATCAACAACTACAAAAACGCGCTGCCACGCCATATCATAGAGGTTTATATTGAAACTCATCTCAATTGCTCATAGCTTCTTAACCCCTGAACCGATTTTGCCATAATTGGTACCAAAATAACCAGAAGAACGTTGAGAACAATAAAATAAGAACCTATTTAAAATTTTATTTGAATATGTCAACCATGAGCCAAGATAAATCATTTTAAAATTTTGGGTTAAATGGCTGGTGCTACGCCCCATTGTGCGATTCGGCCCAAATTTTTTGTGAGTGTTAGGAATGATAAAATTACATTAAATTCAAAGTTTCGTTTACATTCATTCAACAGGTGTCAAGTTATAGCATTTATTTTGTGTAAAATTCACATTTTCACTCATCAAAATTTACATTTTCACTCATAACTTTTAAACTACTTAACCGATTTAAAAAAGAAAAACCATTAGATTCTGCCTAGGAGAATTACGCAACTTTTGGTACCCCAGGCGTTTAAATCGGTTCTGGATTATAGCCAAAAACGTGATTTCAACAGACAGACAGACAGACGGACGGACAGACAGACAGACAGACAGACAGACGGACATCGCTAGATCGACTTAGAATCGATCAAGGATCATTAATATATATACTTTATGGGGTCCTAAACCAATATTTCAATGTGTTACATACGGAATGACAAACTTATATATACCCTCTATCACTAGAGTGGAGGGTATAATAAAGCCCCAAAACAAAAAATGAAATAAAGCCCCAAATAATGAAATAACACCCCAATTTTATTTAGTAAAAATTTGTGGGGCCTTATTTCATTTTTGATTTGGGGCCTTATTTCATTTGGGCCTTATTTCATAGAGCCAAAATAGTTTATAATTTCACGTTTAAAATTCCAAATAATGTTACCAGATTTCATCTAATTATATAACAATTTATCTAATTTTAACAGATAAGATATGATGCAATACAATTAGATAGACCCATTTTTGGGATCAAACTTAATCAAATTTGATATTATTTGATCAAAAATAATAGAATTTGATATAATCGTATAATATTCGATCCGCCAATTTTCGGATCAAAATAAATATGGATTAACATAAAAGCATATCTGTTCATATATAATTAAATATTGCGTCATATAACTTTTTTTTACTCGGGTGGGTAAAAAACTTAGAAATTTTTTGGTTAATTGTAAACATATATAGGTTTATATGGAACAGCATAAGCTGTATATTATTTTAAGTTAAATTATACAGAAAAAGAAATTTTGTATTGACCCTCATATAATTTTATATAATTATATCAACTTTTAATCCGAATCATGATTAAATTATATATTACTACATATGACTGCATTTAAAAAATTTAGAAAATATCTCAGGGATGTATAATCATATATAATTTATTATGTTTGTATCAAGTTATATATTGTAATATATGTTTATTTTTACTCGGGATGCTTAAACAAAAGCTTTTGTGGTTTCTGTTCTGTACATAAAAAGGCATTAAAGAAAAAAAGGGCAGAAAGTGCTACAATTTTTCCAGAAATGAAAACGTCCTTAGAGTTTTAAAAGCTAAAAGTGTCAACCAACAGGTTAAATCATCAAATTTCTCGTATGGCTAAAATTTTGTAAAATTTACAAAGATGATTCTTCCGATTCTACAAACATTTTATTTTAAGTCAAGAAAAATATAAATTTTTTTTATCGATTTGTTAGATACTTTTGAATTGTTAGATACTTTTAACAATCCAAGTTTTTTTACGTATTTAAAAAAAATCACATTCCCAGTCTATTGCTAACAAAAAAAAAATGTGAACATATTGCTGAAATTACTTTCTTTGTAAATAAACTGAAAATACCAACAATTTAATCACACACTCAAAAAATTATGTTAGTAAAATCAACTGAAAATGTCAGTTAAAATAACTACATTGTAAGTTGTTTTGGGGTCAACTACTTTTTCAGTTAAATCAACTAAGAATGTTAGTTATTTTAACTGACAAAAAACAACTGCCTTATGTAGTAAAAACTACTTACATTTGTAGTCATAACAACTAAAATGTAGTAAAAATAAAATAATCAATATATATTTTTTTTCGAAAAATTAAAAAAAAAAAAAAATTGAAGACCAAATTTTTTTTAAGTTTTTTTTAAAAAGTTGTGAAAAATAAAAAAAACGAAAATTTATTTTTATTTCTTGGAAAAAACTTTGGAAATTTTTCAGACATAAAAAAAACAAGTAGAAAAATTAAATTCGACTTTGCCGAATCTATGAATACCCTCCACAATGCATTTTTCTAAAGGGTAGTACATTTTTTAACGTGAAAAAATTAACAATTTTGATTAGAAATATTTTATATTGAGTAAAAAACTCTTTTTTTGTCATTTTTTTTTTAAAGAAAAATTACAAATTTTTTTTTTTTTGAGTGTAAAATTTTTTTCGAGTGTAATGTTTTTTTTACTGTAAAAATATTTCTGAGTGAATGCACGTACGTATGCACACAAAATATTGTCATTTTGGTAAAAAAAAAAACTAAATTTTTTTTGAGTGTAAAATTTTTTTTGAGTGTAAAATTTTTTTGAGTGTGAAATTTTTTTTCGAGTGTAATTTTTAAGTTACCAATGCTTTTAAAACTAAACAAGTTTAAAAAGCATTGCTTTAAAATTAAACAAGGTTGAAAAGCATTGTTTAGTTTAATGCTTTTAAAACTTATTAAAACACTTGGGCAAATCCACCTCAAACCACACAGCATTCGGATTTGTCACCTTCGATTTAAATAAAATTTGACAAATATATTGCAAATGGATAGTGTTCCTAAAATCAATTCCTTTCTGGCTCCAAAACCTTTCGGTTTTCGAAATATGGCGTCTTGAAAATGGGCAAAAACGTCAAATTTTCAATAAGGTGCACATACAAAGTCACCCATAACTTTAAAACTATAAAACCCACAATTACCAAATAGGTATCATTTGAAAGCTGAAAGGATTACCTTTTAAGTGGCATGCACAATTTTTTCTTGTAACGAAAGGTCAAAGGTCATATTTCAAGGTCTAATGTTCAAAGACCTATATCTCAAAATCCGATATTTTTAAAATTCTCAAAAAAATATATGATAACAATCAAGTCTTTCCCTACATTTGTATCAAAATTTCAGGGTGGACACTCATATGGTTCCAAAGTTACAGAGGAAAACGTGCTTGAAGTCAAGATTTTCTCTACGAGTTCATATGCTAAAGCTTACACACACGAAGCAGCGTACCATGCTAGTATGCTGCTATTAGTAAACAAACAATGGGACGAACCTAAAAACTGAACCCATTATTTTTTAATATTTCGACCTCCTGAATTTGATTTCACTATCTGAAACTGAATTTTATCGTAGGGTTTTCTTGTTTTCTTACAAGGAAAATCTTCAAAGTGAACATACGTAATTTCTTTGAAATTTATGCCCATGAAAGACAACAAATATCTAACATCGACCTGTCTGAGCTTATTGGTCTTAATTTAGTTTTAATGGGTTAAACGGGAGTCAAAAATTACAGAAACTTTTAGGTACATTGATGCCACTTATATCAGATCCGTTTATTTGAAAAAAAAAAATTTTGGCGTCTGTTTGAGACATTTTATTTGTTGCATGATAGTTTTTGTTAAAAATGTATAGTTTTTGTTTTTGTCGGGTTTCAGCCGAATTTAAAAAAAAAAAATCTTTATTAAAGTGTCCAAAATAAGGCAAAAATTTAAAGAAGTTCGAAACATTAGTGTTTCCATTTCTAAACCATTTTTATGCTTGATTATATTCTTTTTTATGAGCTTTATTCCGCTATGAACATACGGTTCCCCCACCCCATTCCTATTTCCCTACTATGGAAGAATATAGGTTTCGAATGAAACCGATCTGTTATATATGGCATCAATATAAAGTACCTAAACTTTAAATTAACTAAAAATGGGTAATTTTTAACCCCGTTAACCTGAATTTAGGGCGATAAGCTCAGACTGGTTGATTTTAGATTTATTTTTTCTATCTTGTGCATAAATTTTAAAGAAATCAGGTATGTTCACTTTCGAGGACTTTCCTTGTAAAAGAACAAGAAAACCCCTACAATATAACTCAAAATACATAAAAAGTATTAAGCATTGTTCTAGGCCCGCACCTTTGTTTACGACTATGTATATTGTTTTGTTTGTGCAATATTTTTCATATGAACTCGTAAAAAAAACCTTGCCTTCGAGCACGTTTTCCTCTGTAACTTTGGAACCATATGAGTGTCCACCCTGAAATTTTGATACAAATGTAGGGAAAGACTTGATTGTTATCATATATCTTTTTGAGAATTTTAAAAATATCGGATTTTGAGATATAGGCCTTTGAACATTAGACATTGAAATATGACCTTTGACCTTTTAGTACAAGAAAAAATTGTGCATGTCACTTTTAAGGTAATCCTTTCAGCTTTCAAATGGTACCTATTTGGTTATTGTGGGTTTTATAGTTTTAAAGTTATGGGTGACTTTGTATGTGTACCTTATTGAAAATTTGACGTTTTTGCCAATTTTCAAGACGCCATATTTCGAAAACTAAAATTTTTTGGAGCCTGTAAGGTTATCATTTTATGAAAACAACGCATGTGAAATATTTTTGGAGAATTTCATTAAAATCGGAGGTGACAAATCCGAAAATCACAGTTTTCTGTGCGGTTTGACATGGAATCACCCACTTGGCATTTTAGATGAAACTAATCTGAAATTCAGGGTTTTGCTTACAACTTTTGAACCACTGGACCGATTGGGCTGAAATTTAATACCAAACAGACCCGGGGAACGGCAAAGATAATTGCCAAGCTTCAGTAGTCTCATTATTGTCTTTCGAAAGTTATCGTGTTTTTTATCTCGTAAATTCCCGAAACACCCTTGCCGAAATTTACTCTTTTGCTCATAACTTTTGAACCACTGGACCGATTTGGCTGGATTGCAATACCAACCTGACCAGGTAAATGACAAACATATATGCCAAACTTCAGTAGCCTCTGTAAAGTCTTTCAAAAGTTAGCGTGTTTTCTACGGACAGACAGACAGACGGACGGACGGACGGACGGACGGACGGACGGACATCGCTAGATCGACTTAAAATCGATCGAGGATCATAAATATATATACTTTATGGGGTCCTAGACCAATATTTCGAGGTGTTACAAACGGAATGACAAACTTATATATACCCTCTATCATTAGAGTGGAGGGTATAATAAAATTAACTACTTTAAATAACTGTTACTACATCACAGTACTTTTTTGTTAGTTGTTAAAAAAAAACGACTTAAAATAACTAACAGAAATAGTTGTCTGATATTTTTCATACAAAAACAACTGACTTTGTAGTTGAAAACAACTAACTACTGTAAAGTATACAAATAACTAAAATGTCGTTAAACTATATTCAATTTGAGCTAACTAAAAAAACATAACTTTTCAGGAGAGCAAAAAAACCGTCGCGTTCGCGTATTTTTAAATGTTTTGTCATTTGATCTTTTACAATATTAATTAATAATTACTTCTAAATTTTACATGTGCTTTGTTTGTAAAAATTCGTATTAATCGCTGAGTTACAGCAGATAGCTCAACCTTTTTTATTTGAAATTAATCAACCTAAGCAAATAGCTCATTAAATATAGACTTTAAAGCTTTATAACTTTTTAACGGGTTATGATAAAAATATGATTTTGGTACCATATATCTCAGTTTTTTAACCCCTTCCATTACAGGTGTTAAAAAAAATACTTTTTAGTTTTTTTTTTATATCATCGATTTTTTCGCGCTTTATCGCCATTATTTGGAACCTTCATGAAGCTTGCGAAAAATGTCATAGCACTTGTGTTTGCTGTACAATCGAATGGGTAAATAAAATATGCAAAAAGTTTAACCGTTTTTGCTCCGCATCGAAATAAGGGTCAAAAACCGCGTTTTTAACCGCGGAAAGGAGTTGAAGTTTAAAAAAAAAAACTATGCCATTATTTTTATTTATGGAAAACCCGTCTAAAAAGTGATAACATCAAAAAATTTTAATTTAAAAGTTTACTCTAGTAAACTATACTGTAGATAGCTCAAATTTTTATTTATAAAAAAACAAGGTTTCACATAGCTCATGCTATTTTTGCAGTAAAATAGTCTTAAAATATTTTTTTTTCTTCTGAAATTAATACCATAGATGACACTTATGCCCGCGAACATTTTTCCATCAAAAACTCATTTTCGTCAACCGAGCAGATAGCTCAAATTGAATATAGTTCCACGATGTAGTAACTTACATAATTTTCTGAGTGCATATTTTTTTCAAAATTCTCTTTTCCATATTCATGTTGATTTTATTTTTGTACTATACCAATCATCGGCATCATCAGATTATGTCATCCTTGAAAAAAAAAAAATAAAAATAAATTTCATAAAGATTACATTAGCTTATAAATTTAATGGAATTTTTTAACACTTAGGGTGTGATTTTTACGATACCTACTAAATTAAATTTTCCATTAATATGAGTTCATAAAAGTATTAAATTACATAGTAGAATTTAATGAATGACAACAATTCTCCGTAAATTTAATAATGTTATAAATACGCGTTATACTTAAATATGCGAGTAAAAATTTTAAAAAAATGTCCTCTTTTTTTAGCACTGTGCTACAAATAAAAACAAAATCGAATATACTTTTCAAATGAGCTAGTGAGTATTGTAGGTCTCGTCAAAAAGATAACAAAAATGCCCATTAAACTTGTCAGACACTCTAAAGTTTTAAAGTAATTGTAAAAAAACATTTTGTTAGACTTTTATCACTAAACCACGTGTGAATTTAACTTTTTAACCGATTTCCAATTTTTGAACAGTTTTGGACAGAAGAAGGATAGGGCTATCATGTTTAAGTTGCTATCATGTTTAAATTGGCTAATAATTAGGGTGTAGAAAATTTAGTTTTAACATGATAATGTTTTTAGGCTGGTGTCTAATTTTAAAAAAGTTGCAGGATGCCATTATAAGCTAACAATTGACTATATAAGCTAACAATTATCGAAAAAGAAAACAAGAATTACTATTTTCATTTTCTTAAAACCAAAAATTTTAATAACTTGGGTTTGTGACTTGGATAATAATTCACCTCGTGGTGAATAAAACCGTTTTTCACCAGCTGGTGAATAAAAAGTAACATAATTATTTTTCAACAAAAAAATTTTTTTCTTTCATCAATTTTTTTTTTTTTTTATAAATTTTTTTTTTTCCATCAAATTTTTTTTTCCATATTTTTTTTTTTTATCAATTTTTTTTTTCATCAAACTTTTTTTTTTCATCAAATTTTTTTTTTTCTTATTTTTTTTTTTTTTTTCATCAAACTTTTTTTTTTATTAATTTTTTTTTATCCAATTTTTTTTTCATCAATTTTTTTTTTTCATCAATTTTTTTTTTTATCAAAATTTTTTTTTCATCAAATTTTTTTTTCATAAATTTTTTTTTTATCAAAAATTTTTTTTAACATGATAATGTTTTTAGGCTTGTGTCTTATTTTAAAAAAATGCAGGACGCCACCTCAGTTTTACTATATAAGCTAACGATTAACAAAAAAGAAAATTGGAATTACTGTTTTCATTTTCTTAAAACCAAAAATTTTTGTAACTTGGGTTTGTAGCTTGGATAATAACTCACCTCGTTGGGAATAAAACAAAATTTCACAAGCGGGTGAATAAAATGTATCATAATTATTTGACATCAATATTTTTTTCCTTTTCATCAATATTTTTTTTTTTCATCAATATTTTTTTTTATCTATTTTTTTTTCATCAATATTTTTTTTTCATCAATATTTTGTTTTCATCAATATTTTTTTTTTCATCATATTTTTTTTTATCAATATTTTTTTTTTTCATCAATATTTTTATTTTTATCAATATTTTTATTTTATCAATATTTTTTTTCATCAATATTTTTTTATCAATATTTTTTTTTCATCGAATATTTTTTTTTCATCATTATATTTTTTTCATCAATATTTTTTTCATCAATATTTTTTTCATCAATATTTTTTTCTTCACAATTTTTTTTTTATCAATTATTTTTTTTCATCAATTTTTTTTTTCATTAATATTATTTTCATCAATATTTTTCTATCATAATTTTTTTTCATCAATATTATTTTCATAAATTTTTTTGGCAAAAGTGCACTTTACGGAGCACAAACATTTTTTGAGGGAAACACGAAATTAAAATTTAAGGGGCTGTGCCCCGGACCCATCTGGAGCCAAAAGAGCATTCAGGTTTGTGTGGATACTTAAATTAAAGGTATTTAAAAAAGAAAAATAAATATAAAGGTCTCAGGGGCCTTCTAGGTCCATAAAACCGCCCTGATGATATTTTTTCAAAAAAAAAAAATATAAAATTTTTCTAAATTATTAAAAAGAACGTCCAGCCGGGCTAAAAAACCCATAAATTAATTTAGTGGCATCGCAAAATAAAGTTTGTTTTGTGTATCAAGCCTTCTACCCGATTAATTACAAAATGGCTTAGCTATTGAACAGAAAGTTACTAAAATAGATCTAGGGGATACAATATTGTTAAAATACATACAAAAATTACATATTTGCAATCGTTAGCAAAATACCTTTCATTTGAATACCCGTACATACATGTTGGTGGGTGGGGCTGTTGTTTTGCTGCAGGGGGTCTTCCGGGGCCCAGTCCCAATAAATTTTAATCGTGGCATATTTTTGTTTTCCAAAATATTCGTGTCCCGTAAAGTGCACCTTAGCCAATTTTTTTTCATCAAATATTTTTTTATCAATAAATAATCTTTTTTCATTAAAAACTTTTTTTCATAAAAAAGTTTTTTTATCGACAAACACAGACAAACAGATGGATGGATATCACAAAAATGTCTTAGAAACCTTTACGCATCAATAATATGTAAACATAATGGGGTCCTCGAACGATATTTTGATGTGTTTTGCATAGAATGGCAAATTAAAATCGCGTTATTTTTTCTAGAAAAATTTTTCTTTAGAAAGATCACCTATTTATACAGCAAAACATTATCATGATTCAATGGTTTGGGCAAGAGTACAAACTTCGCAGACATTTTTTACGTCGGGGTCGTTAAAGTTGTGTTTTAGGGTCGATATTAATACACACAAATAATGGACCTGTACGACAATGGCTTTGGGTTCTTTTCTGAACAAGGTGAAAAAAAGTTTGAACTTTTTTTTCTTAAAATATTAGTTTATATTCGGAAATTACTGAAAAAGTGCTTTTATGGTAAAAAAAAATGTTAGTCTGCAAAAAAATTAAAAAAAAACATTTCTTCAAAAATAACTTTTTTTTTTTTTAATTACATTAAAACCAAATTAAATAATAATCGTGCGTTATTAATTTTTTTTTGTGAACGTGCATTATCAATAAAAATAAAAACTCCCTCACCTATTTTGGATTTTTGAAAATGAAAAAATAAAAAAAAATATCTTGAAATACATTATTGTTAATAATTTTAGCATGCTGAATACGAATATCAAAAAATTTATAAAATCGGTCGAACGGTTTTTGAGATATCGCCATTTAAAAGTTGTAAAAAAATTGCAAAATGGGGGTTTTTTCCTACGTTTAAGAATTTTTTTTAAAAAAACTCTAAAATTTTCTTTATTTTATCCCGTTTATATAGCTTTATGCAATCTTTCATTTAAGCTTAATTGGAACCAAATCCGATAACTTTAACCCGTGGCACCCTTCTATCAAAGATTAGGGTTTTTGGTACAAAGTTTCTAAAAAGCCAAAACTTTGATCGATGGGCGCCACGGCTTAAAATGATCCGATTTGGCTCAAATTACTTTTAAATGAAAGATTGTCTCAAGCTCTACAAAAGCGCCGGCGGAATGAAATTTTGAGACTTTTTTTAAAAAATTTCTTGAATGTAGGAAAAAACCGCCATTTTTTACAAATTTGAAATGGAGATATCTCGAAAACCTATCGAGCGATTTTATTTTTTTTTTATATTCGCACTCAGCGCATCGAAATTAACAAATATGATTTGTCGAAAGATAAAATTTTTTTTAATTTTATTATTAAAAATTTTTCAAAAATCGAAAACTTTGACCACCGAGCGTCACGGGTTAATTTAATACGATTGACCTAAAATTTGTACCACATAAGTTTTAGACCTAGGACAATCAAAATTTGCCCGGACACTTGGGAAAATCCAAAGATGACAAAAAAATGCCAGTCTAATGCCCCATTATTGTCAAATATAAGCATAATGCAAAATTAAATTTTTTTTTCTCGAAAACTAAAGGCAAAAAACGTCTCTGAAAATGTCAGAACTATTAAGTTTAAGTTTACATTTTCAAAATTCAGAACTTCTTCTGAAAATTATACAATTTTAATTTTTTTATTCGAAAGCCCATACAAAAATCTATAAAAAAAAACTTTAATTTTAAAGAGTGATTGTACGTTACAAGCAGTTAATAGCAAAGTATTACAGATGATGATGAGTTCAATCCTTGTCGGCTGCGATCTGTAAATAATTTTCACAAATAGAGTTTTATTGACTATTAACTAAATAAATTGACATTAAAAGTTTTTCTGAAGATTATTATAACTGGATAATATGAAACTAGTAAGAAACAAACCAGGATGTCTAAAATTTTTAGAAAAATTAAAATTTTTCTTTCACACTTTTCTCAATTCAAAACCATATATAACAAATCAAAAAATTATAATACATAATTATAATTAGAGCCTGAGCTCGACTGTCTTTACAGAAAAACAATAATTTAAAGACTTCACTGTGTTTTATTAAATTTCCATAAATATTGAAATAAAATAACTAAGGCAAAAAATTAAGATATTTTTAATATTTGATCACTTTTTAAAAAAAGCATATTTTATTTGCGTAATTTAAAAGTGCCCTAAGGCAAATACTCTGTATTTAATTTCATATTGACACGACATCACTATTTTTTTTTTTGCTGAACATTTGGTGTTGAATGCCTTATATGCTAAAAATCATGTAACCTTTTTTTGATTTAGAAAGTCATAAGACATTTATATTTATTAATATTTAACTCCCATTCCCCTAAGCGACCACAAACCTCTTAGAGGAAAGGACCTAAGCTTTCTTTGAGCCAAAAAATGTACTTTTTGAAAAAAAGTCAAAAAGTTTTTGATTTTGCAAAAAAAGAGTCAAAAAAGTTTTTGATTTTGACAAAAAAAAAATTAAGAAATAGATATCTAAAGAGAGAGTTCTTGGACGATCTTGGTGAAAAATTTGGTCTAAGCTACTATCTCATATGTGTAAGTTTCATCCCGATCACAAGATATCGGTTTCAAAAGTTGTGGCACTTCTATTAAGTGATTTCTATTAAGATAAACCCGTGTTTCCGATTTTGGTGATATTCCTGCTAGTTTGGCTTTTATTCGTATTTTAATGAGAGACCATTTTTTCCATACTCTGACGACTCTTAATAGATTAGGATGTTCTAAGATTTCGGTATTCTTTAACACATATAAATTTCACAACAATCTGAGTGTAAGCTATGAGATACCTTCCTTGTATTTGGTGGGAGATTCAAGAAGTCATTAATTTCAAGCACATTTCAAATTAAAATTTAATTTGTGCATTCCGTTTTGTCTTTACATAAAAAAAAAAAAAAAACATTGAAAAAAGTATTCAAGTTCTTTATAAAATGTTTAACCCAATTCAAAGGATTTACGACTGATTAATGGTTTTGATAAAATGCAAAATTGAGAGGCCAATCTTTTGTGTGTGCAAAACAAAAACAAAAAAAAATCACAGAAAAAGACTTACTGCACAACAACCAATCGCGTTTTTGGACGATAAAGGGCAATTGAATAAAACTATAGAAAGCATAAAACCAATTTAATGAAAAAAAAAGAAGCTAGACACTTTTTGAACAAAAGGTTTTTATGATAATTTGCATAATAGTCTTAAATAGTTAAAGTTTTTATAGTTTTTTTGTAATCAGAATGAAAACATAAAATTTCGCATAAATCAGTACAAAAGTAAACTAAATAGCTGGAATAGAAAATAAAATTAATAGATCAAAAAAAAAAAATTTAACAAGTAGAAAAGTTAAATTCGACTTTGCCGAATCTATGAATATCCTCCACAATGCCCTTTCTAAGTGATAGTAAATTTTCTAACGTGAAAAAATAAAATTTTTAATAAGAAATATTTTATTTTGTGTAATAAAACATTTTTTTTTTAAATAATTTTTGAAAAAAAAAAATTACTAAATTTTTTTTTTTGGAGTATAAAACTTTTTTTTGGTGTAAACATTTTCGAGTGTTTTTTTTTTTTTTTTTAAAATATTTTTCTGCCTTACCAATGTTTTTAACACATGTTTAACGGGTTTTCAACACGTGAAATAAAGGTGAAACTAATGTGAAATTCACGGTTTTGCTAATAACTTTTGAACCTCTGAACTGATTTGGATGAAATTTAAAACGAAATAGACCAGAGGAACGGCAAACATATATGCCAAGCAGCACCCTCAGAATTGTCGTTTGAAAGTTAGCGTGTGTTTTATATCGTAAATTCGCGAAAAACCATTTCGAAATGCACTCTTTTACTTATAACTTTTGAACCACTAGACCGATTTTGCTGGATTGCAATACCAACTTGACCAGGTAAATGATCAACATGTATGCCGAACTTCAGGAGCCTCCGTAAAGTCTTTCCAAAGTTAGGGTGTTTTCAACAGACAGACAGACGGACGGGCGGACATCGCTAGATCGTCTTAAAATCGATCGAGGTTCATGAATATACACACTTTATGGGGTCCTAGACCAATATTTCGAGGTGTTACAAAGTCTGTCTTTTTTTATAGGAAAATGTTTCAGAATCTGAGACTTTTATGAAAAATATCGCGAAATCTGAAACTTTTTCTATAGGAAACCAGAATCAAACACTTCTTCTATAGGCTAAATGTCTTTGAATATGAAATTTTTTCTATAGGAAAATGTTTTAGAACCTGACTTTATTTCCTTAGGAAAAATGTCTCAGAAAATATTTCAAAATCATAGATTTTTTCTAACGAAAAAATGTCTGAAAATAATACTTTTCTTTAGGAAAAATGTCATAGAATCTAGGAATTTCCGAATACATAGATATATACAGAAAAGTGTTTTGGTGTGGGAAGAACATTTCGGAATCTACACACAGAAAACAAATTTGCTAATTTCCAACTGAAATTCAGTTGTTGCAACAAAAAATCGGTGGATGCATTTGTATCAGACCTTTGAAGAATTAATTCAATTTGAGAATTAATTCACATTATTTTTAATTAATTTTTTAATTAATGAATTAATTCATGCTTGAATTAACTCTTTGAATTAAATTTGAATTATTTAAAAAAGAATTAATTAATTTTGTGAATAATTCAAAGAATTAATTCAAGCATGAATTTAATTTTTTTTTAATTAATTCATTTTGAATTAATTAATTTTCAATTCTTTTTTTGAATTAATTCTTTTTTTGATTCTTTAATTCTTTTTTTGATTTAATTCTTTTTTTGAATTAATTCTTTTTTTGAATTAATTTTTTTTAATTCAATTTTTTGAAAGCACACACATACTATAACATTTATGCTTGTGCGGAAGTAGCAAGAAAAACATCAACCAAACAACAACGTTTTTTTTTATCGTCGCAAAAGCAGCATTTTTTTAGGTTATGGGCATAGCATATCATATTATGGGCAATTATAAAGACTGTTATAAACCAAAATGTTTGCAAGAGAAAACAAAAGTTTTTTTTTTTTTTTCGCCGAATCCCTCTCTACCAAATAGGAAAAAAACAAGTGAGTGTTATATTAAATAACTTCCAATATAATAGAGGGATTCCGCGAAAAAAGAACAATACTTTTGTTTTCTTTTGCAAACATTTGGCTTATGCAAAATGAATTAAAAAAAAATTAATTCAAAAAAAGAATTAATTCAAAAAAAAAAATTAATTCAAAAAAAGAATTAATTCAAAAAATGAATTAATTCAAAAATGAATTAATTCAAAATGAATTAATTCATGCTTGAATTAATTCATTGAATTGAAATTGAATTATTCACAAAATGAATTTATTATTTTTTATATAATTCAAATTGAATTCAAAGAATTAATTCAAGAATGAATTAATTCATTAATTAAAATTTTTGATTTGAGAAATTGAATGGTGAATTAAAATTTCGAAGGTCTGATTTGTATTATGGTTGAAACAACTAAATATCGGTAGTTACAACTTAATTTTGTCAATACAAACTGTCTTTTAATTAAAAAAAACTATACAATTCGTTAGACACGTCAAAATGTAGTAGCAGCAACCGAATTTTGAGTTGATACAACTGAAAAATTCAGTTGGAAATTTATTTTTGTCTGTATAAGGCTTTATCTGTAGAAAAACAAAATCTGAGCCCAAGTATTTTTCTAAGGAAAAAATTTTGAAATTGAGTGAATTTTTCAATTGCAATTTTTTTTTTTTGAATATTTGAAGTTTTCTGTGAGACTCTTAATTTGGAAATTTTTGGTGGGAAAATTTTCTCAGTATCTGAGAATTTTTCTACTTAAAAGTGTATCGCAATCTAATAATTTTTTTCTAAAAAAATTTTACAAATGCTAAAAGCTTCTTTTAAATCCTTTATGTGTCATCAGAAAAAATCAGTTTTGTGCTTGTTATTTATATTTTTAAATTTATGTAAAAAAAAAAACTGCAAAAATTTGTAAGATGAAATGTTATTGCAAACTTCTCTTTTTTATTTTCATGCTCTAACGGTTATTGAACTGTTTCTGTAATTTTCCAAGAAAATTCAGAAAATCATTTTTCATATTTTTTTTCTTTTTTGAATATTTTTGACAGTATCTTTTGTAGTACCAATACGTACGAAAAATTTATTTTTGCAATAGACGTTAACAAATGATTTGTTTAAACTAATACACTTTTCATGATATGAAACACCTATAGCTCGATATTCGAAAATTTACGGAATTTAAAAAATAAGATTAAAAAAGTATTTAAAAAGTAGATAGAACAACAAATTTCGATCTGGTCAGGAATTATTAATATAGTAGTTCTTTAACAAAACATTCGGTTGTCACAATGAAATCCGTTTTTAATATTTTAAACAATTAATATTAATATCCCAGGAAAATTTTTCAGAATCGATTTTGACAACACTTGTTCTAGAACAGGTTCTTCGGTAACCATACACTATTGCACTTTAATTATTCAGAACAAGTTAAGTGAAAATTATTGTGAAGCTTGTTCTCTGCAATCAAAGTTTCATAACATTTTGGTTCTCAGGAATTAAAAAAAGTTTATGTGTTCAAAAAATTAAAGAAAGAATATCAATTTATTTTTGTTAACCAAGATAAAAACTCGAAATTCTATTAACATAGCAGAATATAATCGTGAAAATTGTTGAAACAAAGGTGAGTAAATTAAATTTGCATTGTCTGGGTCGGGTCAAATACTAAAAATTTTATGTTTTTCATTTTTGTTTGCAGAAAATCCATGTTCTGCTTATGTTATTGTTGTAAGGCCCAAACAAATCATTGATGACCCTATTTTAAAGGTCATCTTCGGACCAAATTTCCAACGTGCTCTACCCATGGGAAAATCACCATCAATTTTTCAGGCAGAACTGTATGCTATTCACGTATGTGCAACCGAGTAGAAAAAAAAATGGTTCCCATACACTCACAGCAAAATACGGTTGTCTCAACCGTGCAAGGTTCCAACCTCAGATAGAGGTTGCGGCAACCGGTAAATATACGGTTGTAGCAACCGACAATTTACAGTTGTGGCAACCGGCAAATTCCGGTTGCAGGAACCTCAAATAACGACATTTGCCGGTTGTAGCAACCGTATTGCCGGTTGCTCCAACCAGAGCTGTGTTTAATATATTTTTCGATATTATGCCAAAATACAAAATAAAATTCCAAAAATAAAACAAATTTTTTAATTTTTTTTTTGCTTTTTTTTA
The DNA here is from genome assembly GCA_963921195.1 of Pegoplata infirma. Taxonomy (NCBI): domain Eukaryota; kingdom Metazoa; phylum Arthropoda; class Insecta; order Diptera; family Anthomyiidae; genus Pegoplata; species Pegoplata infirma. Next base: position 20,508 of record CAWUER010000540.1, read on the forward strand.
TTGTTTTAAAAAAAATATAGTTATATTAATGACTTATACTAAAATTACTAACCAAATGTTACATTTTTAGGTGGTTGTAATTCGTTTGCTAAAAATCCGATACAAAGAATTCTTCTTCTCAGAATCTGAGACTTTTTCTAAAGGAAAATGTCTCAAAATCTGAGAATTTTTCCTTAGGAGAAATGTTTCAGAATCTGAGACTTTTTCTAGAGGAAAAGTATTTCAGAATCTGGTCTTTTTTCTATGAGAAAAATAACTCTGAATCTGAGAGTTTTTCTATATGTAGGAAAAATCTGAATCTTTTTCTATAATAAAAATGTCCCAGAAAATGTCATAGATTCTGAGACAGTTTTTCTATAGAAAAAGTCGCAGATTCTGAGACAGTTTTTCTACAAAAAAAGTTTCAGATTCTGAGACAGTTTTTCTGTAGAAAAAGTCTCAGAACCTGAGACAGTTTTTCTATAGAAAAGTCTCAGATTCTGAGACTGTTTTTCTATAGAAAAAGTCTCAGTTTCTGAGACAGTTTTTCTACAGAAAAAGTCTCAGATTCTGAGACAGTTTTTCTACAGAAAAAGTCTCAGATTCTGAGACAGTTTTTCTATTGAAAAAGTCTCAGATTCTGAGACAGTTTTTCTATTGAAAAAGTCTCAGATTCTGAGACAGTTTTTCTATTGAAAAAGTCTCAGATTCTGAGACAGTTTTTCTATTGAAAAAGTCTCAGATTCTGAGACAGTTTTTCTATTGAAAAAGTCTCAGATTCTGAGACAGTTTTTCTATTGAAAATGTCTAAGATTCTGAGACAGTTTTTCTATTGAAAAAGTCTCAGATTCTGAAACAGTTTTTTCTATTGAAAAAGTCTCAGATTCTGAGACAGTTTTTCTATTGAAAAAGTCTCAGATTCTGAGACAGTTTTTCTATAGAAAAAGTCTCAGATTCTGAGACAGTTTTTCTATAGAAAAAGTCTCAGATTCTGAGACAGTTTTTCTATAGAAAAAGTCTCAGATTCTGAGACAGTTTTTCTATAGAAAAAGTCTCAGATTCTGAGACAGTTTTTCTATAGAAAAAGTCTCAGATTCTGAGACAGTTTTTCTATAGGAAAAAGTCTCAGATTCTGAGACAGTTTTTCTATAGAAAAAAGTCTCAGATTCTGAGACAGTTTTTTCTATAGAAAAAGTCTCAGATTCTGAGACAGTTTTTCTATAGAAAAAAGTCTCAGATTCTGAGACAGTTTTTCTATAGAAAAAGTCTCAGATTCTGAGACAGTTTTTTCTATAGAAAAAGTCTCAGATTCTGAGACAGTTTTTCTATAGAAAAAGTCTCAGATTCTGAGACAGTTTTTTCTATAGAAAAAGTCTCAGATTCTGAGACAGTTTTTTCTATAGAAAACAGTCTCAGATTCTGAGACAGTTTTTCTATAGAAAAAAGTCTCAGATTCTGAGACAGTTTTTCTATAGAAAAAGTCTCAGATTCTGAGACAGTTTTTCTATAGAAAAAGTCTCAGATTCTGAGACAGTTTTTTCTATAGAAAAAGTCTCAGATTCTGAGACAGTTTTTCTACAGAAAAAGTCTCAGATTCTGAGACAGTTTTTCTATAGAAAAAGTCTCAGATTCTGAGACAGTTTTTCTATAGAAAAAGTCTCAGATTCTGAGACAGTTTTTCTATAGAAAAAGTCTCAGATTCTGAGACAGTTTTTCTATAGAAAAAGTCTCAGATTCTGAGACAGTTTTTCTATAGAAAAAGTCTCAGATTCTGAGACAGTTTTTCTATAGAGAAAAGTCTCAGATTCTGAGACAGTTTTTTCTATAGAAAAAGTCTCAGATTCTGAGACAGTTTTTCTATAGAAAAAGTCTCAGATTCTGAGACAGTTTTTCTATAGAAAAAGTCTCAGATTCTGAGACAGTTTTTTCTATAGAAAAAGTCTCAGATTCTGAGACAGTTTTTCTATAGAAAAAGTCTCAGATTCTGAGACAGTGTTTCTATAGAAAAAGTCTCAGATTCTGAGACAGTTTTTCTATAGAAAAAGTCTCAGATTCTGAGACAGTTTTTTCTATAGAAAAAGTCTCAGATTCTGAGACAGTTTTTCTATAGAAAAAGTCTCAGATTCTGAGACAGGTTTTTCTATAGAAAAAGTCTCAGATTCTGAGACAGTTTTTCTATAGAAAAAGTCTCAGATTCTGAGACAGTTTTTCTATAGAAAAAGTCTCAGATTCTGAGACAGTTTTTCTATAGAAAAAGTCTCAGATTCTGAGACAGTTTTTCTATAGAAAAAAGTCTCAGATTCTGAGACAGTTTTTCTATAGAAAAAGTCTCAGATTCTGAGACAGTTTTTCTATAGAAAAAGTCTCAGACTCTGAGACAGTTTTTCTATAGAAAAAGTCTCAGATTCT
>CAWUER010000541.1:0-38482 GCA_963921195.1 Pegoplata infirma
TTTTTTTGCAGGGAACCTTAGGTTGTATTTGAATTAGAGATGGGCGCGTGAGTGATTTTTGACTCACACTAACTCACGCTCACGACAGGAATTTTTGAATCACGCAACACTCACTCACGAGAATATTTTTTCTAATCACACTCACTCACAATCACATGAGTAAAATTTAATACAACTCACACTCACGTGCACTCACGCTAGCTTCACTAACACTGATGTTGACTCACAAATTTCTTATTTATACAAAAACAAATTTCAAAAATTAAAATTTCAAAAAATCTCGCAAAACTCTTAGCAAAATTTAAAGTTCAGTGAAATTTTACATTTTTTTTTTGTTTTTTGGGGACGAAATCATAAGCTAAGTCAAATTTAATATGTGATTGTTGCTTTTTTTTGTAACAAAAGGAAATATGAAGAGAAAATAAATAACGCAAACTCACGCAAAAAAATCGACTCACGCAAAAATCTTACTCACGCACACTCACTCACGCAACTTTTTTCTCCACTCACACTCACTCACAATCACGTGAGTAAAATTGAGTTCAGTCACACTCACGCGTGAACACGCGTGAATCACGCTCTTAATCTGCCCATGTGCCCATCTCTAATTTGAATCATTAGTTAAGGTTTTTGAGTGTTCAACTCTTGTTTTATAATGAAAGAATTTTCTAATCAGGGGGTAATTATGTAACTTTATAGTCGTCAATCGTATCGTTTCCATCGTTATTCCATTACCATATAGTGTCATTTTATGGTAGTAGAATAATGAGCTAACGATGACGATTGACGATTATCAAGTATCATAATTAGCCCCCAGGCTTTTAAGGTCTGTATTATATGATTTTAATATAGAAACATTTTAAAATTTTAAAAATTTATTAATACAAAAAACTTCAAAAAAAGTTTATTATTTTGAAAAATGTCTCTTCAAGAAGTTTTCAGGTTCTAAAGCATTTTTTTGACAGATTCTAAAAAAAAATTCCAATAGAAAATAAGTTAGATTTGAGATACATATGTTTACCCTAGTAAAAAGTTTTTTTATTTAATTATATTATTTTATTTTATTATTCAAGTGGTGATCTGGCCCTAACGGCCGGCACTGCGACCCTTATGGGTCTTTTGTGCCAAGATCCATTAATCTAATTCAAACTCTGTTCAATGTTTTCTAATGAACATTATAACAGAGGATGGAGAAGCTAGCTTTATATCCGCAGAATTAAGCAATTCTTTGTCTAGAACCGTCTTCTGATCCTACATATTGCGACGCACTCACATAAATGTGTTGCGTTGTTTCCACTTCCTCAACAAAGTCGACACAAAGACGATGCACAAAGGTTTAAATTATGCCAAGTGATAATTTACCTTATAATGCCCGGTGAGAAAACCTGTCAGTAACCTAATGTCACTTTTGGTGTGATTAAGTATACTTCCATATGATAGTGGCGCGATTAGTGCTTTCGATTGTCGTAGACCTCCTGAATTTCCCACAAGATTAAGAAGTCGGTTCTTTCCAAACCCTTAATCATGTTCGAGAAGGTGGACCAGTTTTACCCCACAATAGGGTTCGGGTCCGGTCATAGGAGTAGCGGAGGCATTTCTAGCAAGCTCATCCGCTATCTCATTACCTCAAAACCTCTATGACCAGGGATCCCAAAATAAAGTAATTTTGTTTCTCCCGGCCAGCTGTTGAAGGGTATCAAAACATTCCAGTGTCATTTGGATTTAAATTCCCAAGAAGACAGCGCTTAAAGTGCTGCTGGCTATCAGAGAAGATTGAAATATGAGTACCCTTCATACCCTTTGCAAAATTAACTCTAGCGCATATTGCAATAGCCTGAATTTCAGCCTGAAAAACTGTAGGCCACCTACCATTGGTACCCCATTGGTCCGCGTGTTTGGACCGTAGATACCAGCGCCCAACCTCCCAGAGGACATTTTGGATCCGTCAGTATACCAGTTTAGGCTTCTAGTATCCACATATGGACCACCTTCATCCCACTCTGGTCTACTCGGTATCACGATCTCAAATTTCCTTCCAAAGCGAAGAACAGTGTTTATTCTATCCGTCGGCATATCTAGGTTTTCCCTAATTCCTATTGAAGAAAGAATATTGAAGTGGCCGCTCAAATTGCGAGGGCCAGAATAATCGATATTCATTCTACGCGCAGCCATAGTTGCCGTAGATCTAATAAAGATGTCGAGAGGTATGGGACCCAAAATGGCTTCTTGGGCCAAAGTTGGGGCAGGTTTTCATAGCACCCGTGATTAGAGTACAAGCCAGACGCTGTACCTTGCCTAGTCTTACGGTGGCTTCCCTCTGCATAGTCTTCGGCCACCAGACTATGGCAGCGTACGTAATGATCGGGTCTTACAATCATTTTGTAGATCCACATGACCATTTTGGGGCTCAATCCCCAGGTCCTACCAACAATCCTATTCGCTGCCCATAATGCCGCAATAGCCTTTCTGATAGTGCCGTCTCAATGTGAATTCCAAGTAAGTTTCGTATCTAAGATAACTCCCAAATATTTAACCTCCTTAGAGAGTTGGATAATAGTATCCCTACGGAAATTATAGCTAAATTGAGATTTCTTTTCCTAGTAAACGGGACTATAATAGTCTTGTTAGGGTTAATGGAAAGACCCTGTTCAATGCACCAGCCTATTATCAAACTATTTAATTATATAGAATTATATATAATTATATATAATTTGATAAAATCATATATAATTATATAATAGTGCATTTACACTGGTCCTCTAAGCTAGCTTAAAGTAGATTGTGGCTCCAATACAGTTTCAATCTATTAGATTGCCCATACAAATCTAGTAGTTTAGACTCTATTCGGCAAACGCAATCTGGTAAAGTTAGATACAACTCTGTATTTCTATTATTGCATTTTCCAACACTGAAAAACATCGACACAAAGCCTGCCGTTTTGATGACGCCGCCAAGTATGTTTATGCCGCCGTCATTGTTATTTGTAAACGCCCGTCACTGTCCTTGTTAATCATACGACGACTAATTACCGTCGCTGTCTTTTGGACGCAGTCACACACATTTATTACCAACTTGTTTTTATAAATCTTCTCAAATGTAAAAAATGCCAATGTAAACGGTACAGATTGCAAAGTAGATTAAAATCGCAATTTACTAGATTAGAAATCCAATGTAAACGCTCTATAAGATTATATTTATATAGAGGTTTCTGTTTTCAAAAAATTCGATAAAATTAGATTAAATTTATATAAATTTTATAAAATTATATGAAATTATATCCGAATTTTTTTTATATAAAATTTTATCAAATTTTATATAATTTGATCTTATTTCATATAATACTAGCTGGCCCGGTCCGCGTTGCTGGCCCAAATAAAGATCAGTGTTATATTTCGTCTCGCTTCAAATATATAGCCCTGCAAAAAATGTAATTATTTTCTTGGCTTAGAAAAATTTGTGGGCATGGTATTAAAGACCCGATTAGGCAGAAAATCATCTTCAAATTATATTTTAAGAACTTAAAATAAAAATGCCATGTTATCGACTTTGCGAACTGTACAAATTAAAAACTTCTTTAGCATCATTACGAACAACACAAAAATAAATTGCGCATATCCTTCGTTCTTATCGTGAGCTATTGTCTTAAGTTCAACCAAACCTTTATTCGCATTTTTACCCGAATTTTTCATTTTTCCGGGACACTTTTCTCATTTATATTTCCTTAAAACCCTAATTAGAACTTTAACATAAAAAAAAATTGGCCCGTTCATTAGTAGTTGGCGTTAAAGTTTGTGTGGTAAGTTAAACTTGTACATGTGTTCACAATACCCAAGGATTTTAAATAATTTTTACCAAGTTTAAGCTGAATCTATTAGGAAATATTTTTTTTAATAGATGGAATTAGACTTAAAATGAATTTTAGATATATCGAAAAAAAGTGGGCGAGGACAATTTTTCTTTCCGGATAATTAGTCAAATCGATCCAGGCGTTCTCCGATTTTAGATATATCGAAAAATGAAGGCGCAAAAGTGGGCGTAATTAATTTGTTTTCCGAAAAAAACCTAAGACGAACATTTAAAAAAAATAAAACGAATATTTAAAAAAAAATACTATCCAAATCGGTCATTTCTCAAGTGATGCGATTACCAACGAACTATATTTGATTTTTATTAATATTTTATTGTTCGATATTTTATTTGTCTACATATATATCAAATTTTATGTATATCGAAAAAAAGAGTGGGTTTCAGCATTTCTTACCGTAAAAACCTTATTTGAATTTAACCAACTCCATCCATTCAAAAGTGGGCGTAGAAATGGAAAGTTGTTCTTTCAGAAAAGCCTTAGTTGGACTATGACGAACATTCAAAGCAAAATTAGACAAATTGATCCAGACATTCCATAATTTAATATATATATATCGGGAAAATTGAGCGTAAAAGTAGGCGTGGACAATTTGTCTTTCCTTAAAAATCTGCGGACTATAACCAAATCGGTCTAGTTGTTATAGTTCTTTCGATACATAGAAAAAAGTGGGCGGGGAAATTTTACTATCCGTAAAAACCTTAGTTGAATTACGACGAAATTTTTAACAAAAATTAGCCAAATTGGGCATAGTAAATTTCATTTTTCGTTAAAACCAAAGTTGGAATATAATAAAAATTCATTTAAAAAAAATTTAGTTAAATCGGTTCAGCCATTATCAGATTTTAGATAAATTGAAGAAGTGGGCGTAAAAGTGGGCGTGGTCGTTTTTTCTTTCAGTAAAAATTTAAATTAGATTACTACGAACATTTAAATAAAAAAATACCCAAATCGGTGCAGCCATTTTCCGATTTTAGATAAATCGAAAAAAGTGGGCGTAAAAGTAGGCGTGGTCAATTTTTTATTACGTAAAAACCTAAGTTGGACTATAACGAACATTTCAAAAAAAAAATTGTCCAAATCGGTCCAGCCGTTCTCAACTGATGCCGTTACCAACGAACGACAATTGATTTTTATTTATATAGACTAGCTGGCCCGGTCCGCGTTGCTGGCCCGGTCCGCGTTGCTGGCCCAAATATAAGATCAGTGTTGTATTTTGTCTCGCTTCAAATATATAGCCCTACAAAAAATGTAATGAATTTCTTGGCTTAGAAAAATTTGTGGGCAGATAGGCAGATAGTCATCTTTAAATTATATTTTAAGAACTAAAAAAAATTGCAATGTCTTCGACTTTGCGATCTGTACAAATTTAAAACTTCTTTAGCATCATTACGAACAACACAAAAATAAATTACGCATATCCTTCGTTCTTATCGTAAGCTAAATATTGTCTTGAGTTCAACCAAACCTTTATTCGCATTTTTACCCAAATTTTGCATTTTTCCGGGACACTTTTCTCATTTGTATTTCCTTAAAAACCTAATAAGAACTTTAACATAAAAAAATTGGCCCGTTCATTAGTAATCGACATATTAAGACAAAAGTTGGCATATGTTTGCATATGTTTACAATATCCAAGGACTTAAAATAATTTGTACCTAGTTGAAGCGGAATCTATTAAGAAATATTTTTTTAATAGATCGAATTAGAGTTAAAATGAATTTTAGATATATCGAAAAAAAGTGGGCGAGGACAATTTTTCTTTCCGAATAATTAGTCAAATCAATCCAGCCGTTCTCCGATTTTAGATATATCGAAAAAAGGAGGCGCAAAAGTGGGCGTAATTAATTTGTTTTTCGAAAAAAACCAAAGACGAACATATAAAAAAAATGAAACGAATATTTAAAGAAAAAATATTATCCAAATCGGTCAGTTCTCAAGTGATGCGATTACCAACGAACTACATTTGATTTTTATTAATATTTTATTGTTCGATATTTTATTTGTCTATAGAGCAAATTTTATGTATATCGAAAAAAATAGTGGGTTTCAACTTTTCTTACCGTAAACACCTTATTTGAATTTAACCAACTCGGTCTATCTATTCAAAAGTGGGCGTAGAAATGGAAAATAGTTCGTTCGGAAAAACCTTAGTTGGACTATGACGAACATTAAAAACAAAATTAGACAAATTTATCCAGACATTCCATGATTCAAAATATATATATCGGGAAAAGAGAGCGTAAAAGTAGGCGTGGCCAATTTGTCAGTCCATTAAAATCTTCTGCGAACTATACCAAATCGTACTAATCGTAATAGTACTTTCGATACATAGAAAAAAGTGGGCAGGGAAATTTTACTATCCGTAAAACCCTTAGTTGAATTATGACGAACATTTTCAACAAAAATTAGCCAAATTGGGCGTAGTAAATTTCTTTTTTTCGTTAAAACCAAAGTTGGAATATAATGAAAATTGAAAAAGTGGGCGTAAAAGTGGGAGTGGTCGATTTTTCTTTCAGTAAAAACTTAAATTGGATCACTACAAACATTTAAGTAAAAAAAATACCCAAATCGGTGCAGTCATTTTTCGACTTTAGATAAATTGAAAAAAGTGGGCGTAAAAGTGGGCGTGGTCAAATTTTCATTACGTAAAAACCTAAGTTGGACTATGACGGACATTTCAAAAAAAAAATTGTCCAAATCGGTCCAGCCGTTCTCAACTGATGCCGTTACCAACGAACGACAATTGATTTTTATTTATATAGATTATCAAATTGTATATAATTTTATATAAACTTTTTTACTCGCCCGAGTAAAAAAGATCATATATAATTATATATAGTTTTATATATACATATATTATTTTATAAAACTATATGTATTTTTTGTTGCATCATATGTGATTTTATATATTTGCACTTCTAATTTGTTTCTTATATAAAATTATATAACAGAAAATATTGTCTTTTATATAATAACATATGATTTAAGATTCGTTTATATTATTACATATGAACTTTAAAATTCTGTCTCCTTTTTTATATAATTTGATAAAACAAAATATTTGAAGTAATTTTATATAAAACTTTATGCAACTGTTTTTAAATTATATGTTATCTTATATGAGTAAAATTTAAAAAAAAATTCTAAGTTCTTTACATATAATTTAATATAGCTTTTGAAAATTTTTCTGAGTCCAAAAAAAAAATTAAAATTTTCTAAGTCCCAAAATTCTAGGACTGATGCAAAATTGAAAGAAAAAAATTCATAGAATTAGATATAACTTTTAAAAAATTTTCTAAGCCCGAGTAAAAAGGAATTTATATAAATGTATATTATTTTATATGTTTTCATAAAACTATATGAGTCAAAGTATAAAATTATATCTCACTTTAAAATTTTCCAATTTTTTTAAATGATGTCATATAAAATCATATCTAATTATATTGTTCATAATATATTAATATAAATGGTAGATGTAATCATACGTTGCGCATAAAACTTAATCCGATTTCATACATTATTATACGTGACTTTATATCTAATTATGTATAGGACTTTACTAAACAAAAAATCCAGTATCAGTTTATGTATAATTATATATGACTAATATAATACCATTTAAAACTATATATGGTTCCATACTAAAAAAATTTCCAACAAAAATAATAGATATAATTATATGTGTCTTAAACGATAACATATCTGTGTTTGTATAGTACTATATATACGCAAATTTCGTCTAAACTCAATATATATTTATAAATGGTCGCATATGTAATGGAATATATATTTTGATATAATCATGTATAAAAAAAATATTTTTTTGACCAAACAACTAGCCATATATAATTATATATGCCAGTATTTCAAAATTTATTTTTGTGTGTCAACATATATGGTTAATACAAAACTTTTTATTGTATCATATAAGATTACATATGATTTTTGGGAACCCGAGTTCGATTCCCGGCCCAGTCGAGAAAAAAAATTTTTTTTTTTTTATTTTTTTTAAATAGAAAACACTTTTTTATTGCGTTTAATTTTTTTAGAACTAAAAAATTTTCATTTTTGGAATTTTTGCAATCATTTTAAATTTTTTTTTTTTCTTTTATACAGTTATATATAACTACTAGCTATACCCGGTCCACGTTGCTGGCCCTAAGAAAAAAACTATTTTATATTGCATCTTAATTTAAATATAGTGTCGCACAAAATTAAAGCACGGGCCCTGGCCCAGCTAGTAACCTTTGGTTGCACCCTCAGTTAGCACTATCTATAGAGAAATCTCAACAGAATCGGTTCAGCCGTTTTTGCGTGATTTCGAAACAGACAGACATAACGTTATGTATAGTACAAAGGGGCATGTAATTTAACGCATTTTTATCGAATCTTGATAGTCTAAAGTTCCATGCTGCATCCTCGATTAGTACTATCTGTGATGCAAATTTCATTGACATCAGTTTTGTCGTTTTTGTGTGATTGCGAAAGAGGAGGAAATAACTTTTTATTTATGAAAAACGGGAGTGATATTGTAAACCCTTTTGCCGAATCGCGCTATACATATGACCTACAGTTCCCGCTCGGTTAGTTCTATTAGTAGGGACAGATGCGGCTTATCCGTTTTTGCGTGATTTCACAACAGACCGATATAACGTTCAGTATAAAACTAAGGGGCTTGTCAATTTACGCCTCTTTGTTCAATCGTGATCAGTATAGTACTAAGGGCGTTGCAATTTTGATCCCTTTTTCCAATAACGATCTTATATGGCCTACATATGCACTTGGTGTAGTGAAAATGTCAAGAGAATCGGTTCAGCTCTTTTTGTGTGATTGCAAAACAGGCAGACAATGTCCAATATAGTACAAAGGGGCGTGTCATTTTACGCTCCTTTTTCCAATCGAAGTAAAACATGGCCTATAGTTCCGCACTTGGTCAATACTATCAGTGCTGAAAATTTAATTAAAATCAACAGTTTTTGCGTTATTGCGGAGCATGCAGAAATAAAATTCAATTTAATACAAAGGGGCATGGCATTTCACTCCTATTTGTCCGATCACGCTCTAATTTGGCACACAGTTAGTACTTGGTCAGTACTATCGTTGGTTTAAATCATCAAAATCCGTTCATCCGTTTTTGATATATAGATGTCATTAGTGGTGCAATGTAAAAATTTGATTTTGCCACGCCCCTCCGCCCACACGCAAAAAATTAAAAATCTGACTGGACAGTGTTACTCCCTAGGCTATTCTGAATATTCCCTGAAAATTTTATCAAGATCGGTCCAGCCATTTTCGCGTCCATAAGGAACATACATATAGCCTTTTTTTTGCATTATTGAAATAACTTTCAATTCAATACAAAGTTGCATGGCATTTTATGCTACTTTGTCCGATAACGCTCAAATTTGGCACATAGTGAGTACTCAGTTAGTACTATCTTTGATATAAATTTCATCAAAATCGATCCATCCGTTTTTTATATATAGATGTCATTAGTGGTGGAATGCAAAAATTGGATTTTGCCACGCCCCTCCGCCCACAGACGAAAAATAAAAAATTCGACTTGACAGTGTTACTCGCCAGGCTATTCTGAATATTCCCTGAAAATTTCATCAAGATCGGTCCAGCCGTTTTCGAGTCCATACGGAACATACATACATACATACATACATACCCACATACATACACACATCCATTTTTATATATATAGATTTGATTTTTTATAAAATTATCTAAAATTTTTGGGAACCCGAGTTCGATTCCAGAAAAAAAATATATTTTTTTCATTTTTTTTTTAAATAGAAAACACTTTTTTATTGCATTTATTTTTTTTAGAACTAAAAATTTTTCTTTTTTTGAATTTTTGCAATCATTTTTAAAAAATTATATTGCTGTTATATAGTTATATATAACTATATTTAATTTATTATAAAATTATCTATCATTTTTGGGAACCCGAGTTCGATTCCAGAAAAAAATTTTTTTTTTTTTTTAATGGAAAACACTTCTTTATTGCATTTGTTTTTTTAGAACTTAAAAAATTTTACTTTTTGAATTTTTGCAATCATTTTAAAAAATTTATATTGCATTTATATAGTTAATAATAGCTATATTTGCTTTAAATTATCAAATTATCAATGATTTTTGGAACCCGATCTCAAATCTAATTCTGATTTCCTGATTCCATGAAAAATTTCAAATTTATAAGCCAATGTCTTATTTCACTTTGGAAGCCTATGACTTGGAAATAAGGCATACCGCTACATTAAAATTATTGTTTAAGCTTACCATGGAGGCCCCTAATAGCGCTGTACGTCATTCCAATTTTTTTTTTTTGCTAATTTTATCAAAAATTTTCTAAGTCTTTTTGAAAATTGTGTACAAGTGAATAACATATTTAATTGGATATAATCATATATTACTATATGTTAGATCAATTTGATATAATTAGATACGATCAATTTATTTAAAACTAAGTCTTTTAAAGTTGTTATTTGCTAACAACGTCCGCTGGTCTAGAGGGTAGAGATTGCGATTACAAAACGGAAGACTTGTGGTTCTAATCCCCGTCCGTTCGATTTTTTTTTTTTTATTTATTTTCAGTTTGACATTATTATATCTAAAAATAAATCTAAAAACAGAAACATTTTTTGGATAAAAATGTATCCAATAATTTTTTTATAAAATCAAGATATCAGATATTATAAGATAACTTTGGCGCGGCCAAAATTCGGATGAAATTACATTATATAATATCCAATTTAATATAAAATCATGATATTGGATATTTTGAGATAACTTTGGCGCGGCCAATTTCCGGATGAAATTACATCATATTATATCATATTTAATACAAAATCATGATAATAGATAATTTGGGATAACTTTGGCGCGGTCAATTTCCGGATGAAATCACATACAATCAAATATTAAACTGTAATTTCATATATTATAAGATGTTATGAGATAACTTTGGCGCGGCCAATTTTCGGATGAAATTAAGCAAAATCAGATTCAATAAATTATATATAATTTTATAAGATAACATGTTTTACCATACAATTTTTTTTTACTCGGGAGTCCATATTTTTTTTTTTTTTTTAAATTTTTCAAAGTCCTAAAAATGAAAATTTTTAAGTCCTGGAAACAAATTTTTTTTGTAAATTTTTTGCGTTTTGGGGGAAAATTTTTTTTCTTATATATAAATATATTTAATTATATATAATTGCATCAATTTTATTCAAAAAGGGTCCAATTTTCGCATATAACTATATAAAATTATATTAAAATTATATCAAATTTGATGAGATTTGATCAAATTTGATCAAATTTGATAAGTTTTTATATGGTTTTATCGACTCATTTTTCGCATTAAACTATATATGATTATATATGATGTCTTTATATAATTTTATATGAATATATATAATCTTTTTTACTCGGGCGGGTATTTAAAAAAAAAATCTAATTTTGAAAGTTTTCTTAGTCATTTGCTTAAAGAGAAATGTTATGATTCTGTGAAATTATCCCATTAAAAAATTCTGAGGTTCTGAGGTATTTTGCTGATTAGACGAGAGAGAATTCCTCTAGATTTAAAGTAAAAAACAACTCTGTGGTAACTTTTAATTGGAATGTCAAATAAAATGTTATTATATATTTTTTATTTACTTTAATTCTGTTTCCAATCTACAAATTATTCCCAGCAAAAACATGGTAATGAGTTGTGAAAAGTAATCATTACCAAGTACATTATTTATAATGAGTACCCATTACCATTTACATTATTTTAAGCCCAAAAGTAACTACTTCTCAGTAATATGTTATAAAAGCACTCTAAGTAATAATATATCCTTGAACTTGCAGTTTTTAACCCTTACAATTTAATTAACTTAAAAAGTACTTAAAAACTTAATAAAAATTACACAATTTTTAAGTTTTAGTAAAAACAAGTTAAATTTAAAATGTTTTAATTAACTAATTATTTTACTTCTTATTGGTAATGGGGTTTTACTCCTTATTAGTAATCCGAGTCAGTAACTACTTATTTATCTCCATACTCTTCACTAGTTATTTTTGTCTCACGCCCATGTTAAAATAATTAGTGTTTCATTCAATAAGTAACTACTTATTAACATCTGTTTCGGATTACAAAACCCATTACTAGTAATGCCAATTTTTGCTGGGTTAACTAAATGTGCGAAAAAAAAATAATGATATTATGAAAATGGTAAGAAAAAACAAGTATTAAAGACATGAGATTTTACACAAAGTCAAAAGTATATTACCACAGAGTTGTGTTTTACTTTAAATCTAGGGGTTTTCTCTCCCGTCTAAACGCGCCTTTAGAAGTTTTAACAATCTCTGCTAAAGAAAAACTTTCAAATTCTAATAAATACTAAATTTCTTAGGTTCTGAAACATTTTTTTCTATTTTATTTTCCTACAGAAAAGGTCTAAGATACAGAAACGATCTTTCAACACCAAAATTTGTCAAGGTTAAAAAACTATTATAGAAAGTACCGGAGATTAGAAAAATTGAAGACTTTAATGCTTTTTAAAATTTTTTGAGGAAATTTCCTTGATTCTGAGACGTTTTTTCCTATCGAACAAATATGAGATTTTTTTCTAGGACTCTAAGACTTTTTTTCAAAAGAAAAGGTCTCAGCTATTCCTATCAAAAAGTATTAGATCTTTCTAAAAGAAATAACATCAGATGCTGAGACATTTTTTCTAAGAAAAAAAGACTTAGATTCTGAAAAGTTTTTAAATAGAAACAATCTCAGATTCCGAAACATTTTTCCTATATAAAAGTCACAGATTTTATGGAATTTTTCCTTTAGAAAAAGTCTCAGATTCTATTAAATTTTTTCTATAAAATATTCTAAAACTTTCTAAAAAAGTCACAGATTCTGTATTATTTTTCCTATAGAAAAAGTCTCAGCTTCTATTACATTTTTTCTATAAAAATAAATCCCAAATTTTCCCTGAGGAAAATTTTCTTATTTTTTCTTTAGAAAAATTTTCTTTTAATTTTACTTTTTTACTATAAAAAAAAAATAAGATTTAAAAACATTTTTCCTAAGATAAATGAAATGAAAGGATTCTTGGACATTTTTCCTAAAAAAATCTTACAAATTTTTTTCTTTTTCTCTTTCCTTTTTACCTAGAAGAATTTGTCAGATTTTCAATACAGAAAATTCTGAGATTTTTTCCTATACAAAAATTCTTAGGTTTTACCTACAGAACTTTCCTTCAGACATTTTTTTTTTTGATTTTTCATATAAAAATTGTCAGATTTTTCCTATAAAAATTACCAAATTTTTCGGCTAGAAAAATTCCCAAATATTTCGTTAGAATAATTTTCGTATTTTTTCTAAAGAAAATTTTGAATATTTTGAGACTTTTAACATATAGACAAATTCTAACATTCTGAAAAGTTTTTCCTTTAGAAAAATTTTATGATTCTTACAAGGGGAAGTATCTCAACCCTTATAAACCGAAACATAAAATATATATAAAAGGTACGGTTTTAAGGTTGGGGTGTCTCGGCTTATCGGTCATATCAGTGTTTAAAAATTTCGTTATCCCCTCATGAAACAATGCGGACCTTCGAGAAAATTTCGATAACTCTTGAACTAACAGGAATATCGTCTAGAGATAAAATACGTGTCGACTTAAATTAAAAAAAAGATTATTTCGTATTCATATGGATATCGTTGGTCTTAAATTTATATTCATATAAATACCCCCCAAAATTTACACATTTTCATGAAAAAAATATTTAACAAAGCCAAATGTTTTCAAGGTTATGCCACCGACATAGGCATTTAAAAAAAAGTTCTTCTCATATGTAAACATCATATAGTTTTTAGAAAGAAATGGCGGAAAAATCCAAAAAAAAATTTTTCGATATTTTTTTACCCATGTTTGAACTCCTAAATCCCCGATATGGCCGATAAGCCGAGACACCCCAACCTTAGAATTATCTATTTTATATATATTTCAAGTTTCATGCAAATCGTTTCATAAGGGTTGAGATACCCCATATTAGACATTTTTAATAGAAAAATTTCTCCCATACAAAAAATCTCAGGTTTTTTCCTTAAGACAACTTTTAGGGCTTTTCCTATAGAAAAATTGGTAAATTGTAGCTATAGAAAAATTCTCATTCTTTTTCCAAAAAAAGTTCTCACATTTTTCGTATAGAAAAATTCTTAAATTTTTTCATGTAGAAAATTTTTAACATTCCTAGACATTTTTCGTGTAGAACAATTAATCGTGAAATTGTTCTACACGAAAAATGTCTAGGAATGTTAAAAATTTTGACATTTTTCAAAAAAAATCTAAATTTTTTTCCTTTCTTTTTCACTTTCCTTTTCTTTTCTTTCTACCCTTTCTTTTTCTTTCTTTCGGATTCGGTTTGGTGGGGGGGGGGGGGGGGTGGGGGTGGAAATTTCCTTTCCCCCGTGGATCCGCGCCTGCTGTAATGCAATACAACAACAACAAGTAAATATCTCAGTTAATATTCATATATTTATGTGTAATATTTTCACCGTGATCGCCATTTCAACAGACAGACAGACATCGCTACATCGACTGAAAATCGATTGAGGATCTTGAATATATATACTTTATGGGGGTCCCAGACCTATATTTCGATGAGATACAAACGCAATGACAAACTTATATATACCCTCTACCAGTAAGTGCAGGGTATAACAAGTAAAACAACTGAGATTTTTATGTATTCAGATGTGCAGAATCTTAAATGACAGGTTTAATATACCCCAATTTTTTGATGGAGGGTATAAAGAAAATAAATTTGGCTTAAATTTATGTCAACAAACCGCTATTTTAAAAAGCTGTGGTTTTTGCTTCAATAATGATATATATGATATATATTTTTCAAAATATTTTTACCTAAGTGACAGGTGTAGACTAGTTTTAAATTGAAAGTATTAACTTTTATGAAACGGATTTAAAGCACACCGGGGGCGAAACGCGTCAACGGTCCACACCAATAAACCGATTTAAGTAAAATTTTGCCAAAATGTAAGGATAACAGTAGGTATTCTAAAGTTCAAATTAAAAACTAAAAAAAATTTGATTGAAATATTTTTAGAGTTACAGAGAAGTTTTAAGTTTTTTGCAAAGATCATATTTGGTTGAATTTTTATTGACACTTTAATGCGATAAAAAATTACACTACTCTACAAAAATCAACTTTTTTTTGTATAGACTTCTAAAGTACATTTGCTTAAGTATTTTGGCCTCCTAAACACGAATCAGAAAAGTTGTATCAAATCGCCTTCTCGAGATATAGGCATTTTAATTTTTTGTGGACCCCCAAAACAGACAAATTTTTTAATATTGACAATGTGTATGTTTAAGTACTAATTCATATTTTTTTTTATTTGAATCCCCAATAAAGTTACACAACTTTTGCAAAAAATCAGGACTCGATACGATCAAGGATACCATCAGGACAATATAATGAATTTAAAATTTTGGCAAAAACTTCCTGTTCAAATGGGATATGTAAAGTAGACACTCCTATAAAGAGAACCTGGGGTTAAAATCCATTTAGTACTAGCTGGCCCGGTCCGCGTTGCTGGCCCAAATATATGATCAGTGTTATATTTCGTCTCGCTTCAAATATATAGCCCTGCAAAAAATGTAATGAATTTCGTGGCTTAGAAATTGTTGGCCTGGTTTTAAAGACCCGATTAGGCAGATAATCATCTTCAAATTATATTTTAGGAACTAAAAAAAAATAACCATGTCTTCGACTTTGAGTACTGTATAAATTCGGAACTTATTTCGTATCATTACGAACAACACAAAAATAAATTACGCTCGTTCTTATCGTGAGCTATTGTCTTGAGTTAAAACAAACCTTTATAGTTTTCCCGAATTTTCCATTTTTCCGGGACACTTTTCTCATTTAAATTTCCTTAAATTATAATTAACAAAATCGGTCCGGTCATTAGTAGTCGACATATTTAGACAAAGCGGGCGTTAAAATTTGAGTGGTTAGTTTTAAAGTGGTAAAATTCCCAAGGATTTAAAATCATTTGTACCAAGTTTAAGCAGAATCTACTTATTAAGAAATATTTTTTTTAATAGATCAAATTAGAGTGAAAATGAATTTTAGATATATCGAAAAAAAGTGGCCGAGGACAATTTTTCATTTCAAACAATTATATGGAACATTAAAAACATTTAAAACAATTAGCCACATCGGTCCAGGCGTTTTCAAGTAATGCAAATTTTAAGGATATTGAAAAATGTAGGCTTTGAAGTGGGGGAGACCAATAAATATTTCAAAATCCTTACTTGGAATATTATGATCATTAAAGAAAAAATTTATCAAATCAGGCCAGGGGGCTAATTATGTAACTTGATAGTCGTCAATCGTCATCGTTAGTTCATTAATCTATTACTATAAAATGACACTATATGGTAATGGAATAACGATGAAAACGATACGATTGACGACTATCAAGTTACATAATTACCCCCCAGTCTTTCTTTGATGTGGGAGTGGACAATTTATCTTTCCTTAAAAACCTTAGTTGTACTATCACGAAAGTCAACAAATACTACTAATAGACAAATCGTCCCTGCCGTTCTAGTACTTTCGATATATCGAAATAAAAATGGGCGTGAAAAAAATTTATTTCTGTTTTAACCTAAGTTTAACGAACATTTAAAAAAAGGTTAGTCAAATCGATCCAGCCGTTCTCTGATTTCAGATATATCGAAAAAAGGAGGCGTAAAAATTGGCGTGGTTAATTTGTTTTCCGAAAAAACCAAAGAAAAACATTAAAAAAAAATAAGACGCACATTTAAAGAAAAATATTATCCAAATCGGTCAGTTCTCAAGTGATGCGATTACCAACGAACTCCATTTGATTTTTATTTATATTTTATTATTCTATATTTTATTTTTCTATGGAGTAAATTTTATATATATCGAAAAAAAAAGGAGTGCGTAAACAATTTTTCTTACCTTAAAAACCTAACTTGAATGTAACCAGCTCGGTCCATCCATTCAAAAGTGGAAATAGAAGTGGAAAATTATTCTTTCCGAAAAACCTTTGCTGGACTATGACGAACATTAAAAACAAAATTAGATAAATTGATCCACCCATTCCATGATATATACCGGAAAAGTGAGCGTAAAAGTAGGCTTGGACAATTTTTCTTTCCTTAAAAATCTTTTACGGACTATAACCAAATCGGTCTAGCCGTCTTAGATCTTTCGATACATAGAAAAAAGTGGGCGTGGGAAATTCTACTACCCATTAAAACCTTAGTGGAATTATGACGAACATTTTCAACAAAAATTAGCTAAAGTGGGAGTGTTCAATTTTTTTTTTCGTAAAAATCAAAGTTGGAATATGATGAAAATGCGTTAAAAAAATGTTGTCAAATCGGTCCAGCCATTCTCAGATTTTAGATAAATTGAAAAAGTGGGCGTAAAAGTGGGCATGGTCGATTTTTCTTTCAGTAAAAACTTAAATTGGATTATTACGAACATTTAAATAAAAAATTACCCTAATCGGTGCAGCTGTTTCCCGATTTTAGATAAATCAAAAAAAATGGGCGTAAAAGTGGGTGTGGCCAATTTTTCTTCACGTAAAAACCTAAGTTGGACTATGACGAACATTTCAAAAAAAAAATTGTCCAAATCGGTCCAGCCGTTCTCAACTGATGCTGTTACCAACGAACGACAATTGATTTTTATTTATATAGATATCCATAAATATTTGCAAAAGAAGTCAAAATTTTTAACCAAATCAAAATTATGTTTTTTTTTTTTAAATTTAAAAAAAAAACACATTTCTTAAAGTATTTTGGCCTCCTTAACACGAATCTGTGATCAAAAAAATTTATCGAATTATCTTCTCGAGATATAGGCATTTTAATTTTTTGCGGATTAAGCTCTCAAAACCGAAAAGTTGGCGTCTTTTGCAAAAATTTCTGGATATACTTAACGCATTTTAGAGTTTAACCCCACGCTCTGTTTTTTTGAGTGTCTTCTTTACATATCTGCATTAAACGGGATTTTTTTCGAAATTTGGGTAGTTATAAGGATAAAATGAAAAAAGGACATTTTTAACTTCCTTACATGTCCTTATGGTATCCCTGATCGTATCAAGTCCAGATTTCTTGCAAAAGTTAGGTAATTTTATTGGGAGTTCGAATAAAAAAATATGAATAACTTTAACATACACTTTTCCAATATTAACAAATTTGTCGGTTTTATGGGCTTGGTCCACAAAAATTTTAAATGCCCATACAAAATGTCAAGTAATCACTTGTTTATTTTTTTTTTTTTTAAATCGAGTAATTTTTTAATTGACGCAATTAAAAAATTTACTCAAAAACTAAAAAAATAAAAAAATTGAGTAAATAATTTAACACAAATTTAATAATTTTTTTATTCTCTTGGTGTTTTGAATTCACATTAAGTTTATAGTTTTTTGTATATGGGGCATTACATGTCAAATCGGACACTTTGAATATTTTTTTTTAGGTTTTCCCAATTTGCTGACAGTTTTTGGTACCCTTCGAAAACTTCTTCGTGGTAAATTTTCAGATTTTTTTGATGACCCTTTCAAAAGATATCGAATTTTTAAAAATTGATAGTTTGTTCCCTTACCCAAACTTCTTTTACTCATAACTTCTTCAATAATGGTCCAAATTGCAAATTTTTTTTTCAATTTTTTTGTTTTTTTACGTACTTTAAAAAAAATCCAAAACAATTCTGAAAAGTGCTTTAGTATGCGATTTTTAAGTTTTAAAATTTAAATCTCATTTTTGAAAATGTATGTACTCTTTGATTTTTTTGTGTAAAACTTCTATCGATTCTACAATTTTTTTGCATGTTATCCCATGATCCTACTGGATCCCACACAAACGACATTTTAAAAATGTCGTTTTGTGTGGGAGCCCCCTTAGAAATTGGAGATAGGTTATTAGTTTGTTCCGAAGAAATGTTTGGACGTAAACATTAATGGGGATCGGTCTTGGAAATTACCCCTCTATGACGCACCATTGGAGCAGTATAATTGATTTTAAGATTGGAAAATTACAATAAAATTTTTTTAAAAAATTTAAAAAATAGGGTAATTCCAAAAACTTTCGCCCCACTGTTCGGAATCATGCCTTTGGACGCCACTGACAATTTGGCTCCTAGATATCCACGTTTATATGAGATATGTTGCATTTTTGGATTTTCAAAATTTGCTGTAGTTTTCAAATTATCGCGGGTCAAAGTTCGACTTTTTTAGCAAAAGTCAGAAAAATACATGACGTTTAACGTGCTCTAACTTTTTAACTTGTAATCCGATTATCACAAGTAATGGCTCATATGAAAGCTAAATTCTTCTTCTTTTAGGAAAATTTTTCAAAAGCATACGGTTTTTTTTAGAAGTGTTGCAAAAATTCAAAAACATTATTTTTTTGCGAATATTTAAAAAAACACATCTTCGATTTTTTTAAAAAAAAGTTTGGTGATAAGCAATACTGTTTTGTACAACATATCCAAAATTCAGAGTGGGATCCCAATGGGATCGAAAAATATTCTGGTTTTAGTACGAAGTTCTTAAATTTTACCTTAGAAAATTAAAATTTTATGTTTCTTCAATATAAAAATTTAAATTTTCAAAGAAAATTATACTATTAAAATTTTGAAAACATTAGAAATTTAAATTTTCTAAGGGAAAAATATGAGAACCTCGTACTTAAAACAGAATATTTTTTGATCCCATGGAGATCCCACTCTGAATTTTGAATATGTTATGCAAAACATTGTTATTCTTCACCAGAATTTAAAAAAAAAAAATCGAAGATGTGTTTTTTTAAATATTCGAAAAGAAAAAATGTTTTTGCATTTTTGCATCATTTCTGTAAAAAAAACTGTGTCATTTTAAAAATATTTTCTAAAAGAAGAACTTCAGCTTTCACATGAGCCTAAATTTGTGAAAATCGGGTCATTGCACTCAAAATAATCACTCTGTTAAATTACAGAGATACTCTGCTGAGCTAGCAGAAAATACCATAGATTTCCAACCAGCAAGATTTTGTGTTATTTTACGAAGAAAACTCTGTAAAATGATTTCGATCAAAAAAAACTGTAAATTTACAGAATTATCTATAAAATATTAATAAAACCGAAAATAATTTTACCAAAAAAACTCCGTAAATTAACAGAGTTTTAGTTAAATGCATTTAATGACTACAAAATTTTACAAAAAAAACTCTGTAAATTTACAAAGTTTTAGTTAAATCCATTTTATAAGTAAAACTTCTCTGATTCAAAAATATTAATTAAAATTAAATTAATTAAAATTTTGTTCAATTTCCAGCTTTTTTTATTTTTGTGAAAATTACAAGTTTTTAATGAGTAACTCCAATTTTACAAAATTTTGTTTTTCGGTCACAAGAAAATACAAAGATTTTTCTTTAAATCTGTATTTCGACAGATAACTTTGTCAAATATCTGTCGAATTGAGATTACAGTCATTTTACAGAGTATTTAACAGAGTTATTATTTTGAGTGTGGTTAAGAAGTTACAGCTCTTTAAACGTGATGTATTTTTCTTACTTTTGCTTAAAAAGTCAATCTTTGACCCGCCATAATTCGTAAAATACACCAAATGTAAAAAAACGATATATGGTACATATATCATATTTATGAGGGCTATCTATGTGTCAAGGTTCAAATTAATCTGAGACACCATTTCCAAAAATGACTAAAATTTGAGCTAAATTTTTTGGAATGGCCCAATAGTAATAATCGTTATCCCACGATCCTACTGGGCAAAAAATTAGGAAACTGGACTCCTACTATAAATTGGGTAATTTTACTCTGAAAGTGTAAATTGAATAAATTGACCACTAGTGGTCACTTTAAATAACAAGAGGTGAATAAAGAAGCTTGTGCTTTTTATCTGGCGTTTTAGTTATTAAACATGTGTGTATGTTGTTCGACAATTTTATTTACATATTTGTGTGTAAAATATTTGAATTAACGGATAATATTTATAATTTGCTGTGTTTAATTTGTTTACAATTATTTAACGCATTTAGTGTTTATATTAACACATAATGCTGTTCAACAAAAATTTCCCCCATTAATAAAAGTAAATTTACATGCGTTTTTTAGAGTGTACTAAACTTTTTAAAAATTCGATATCTTTTGAACGGCTCATCAAAAAAATTTGAAAATTTACCACGAAGGAGTTTTCGAAGGGTACTAAAATCTGACAACAAATTGGGAAAATCTAAAAAAAAAAAATTATTCAAAGTGTCCGATTTGACATGGAATACCCCATATGTATATGAAAGTTTAAAATCATCTTTTTGAAATTTTCCTACATAAGTCTTTAAGACCTAAAAAAAATGAATGTGAAACTTTTTTAAACTTAAAAAAAAAAAATTAATAAAATTTGAGTAACTACACTCAAAATAAATTCTCTGTCCAATCAACAGAAAAATCTGCTGAAAATACACCCATTTTGAGCCATATGAGAAATCTGCTGATTTTAGCAGACACGGTTTGTTAAATATCTGTCATAAGAGGTGAATAAATATAACAATAAAAAAAAAAAAAAAACATACGGCGCCAGCCAGCATCGAACTCGCCACCTTCCGATTTGAAAGTACACTTCTTAACCACTACGCTACGGAAGCTTATACTTTTATCTGGCGTTTTAGTTATTAAACATGTGTGACATTTTACTATGTTAATACTGATTTTGTTTGCTGAATTTCATTATTTTGTTAAGAAATTTTTTTATATCAAAAAAAAAAAACAGAACAGATTGTCAGCAGATTGCTCTGCTGAAATCAGCAGATTGATCTGCTGAAATCAGCAGATTGATCTGCTGAAATCAGCAGAAATATCTGCTGATTTTAGCAGAAAAATCTGCTGATTTTAGCAGAAAAAATCTGCTGATTTCAGCAGAATAATCTGCTGATTTCAGCAGAACAATCTGCTGATTTCAGCAGAACAATCTGCTGATTTCAGCAGAGCAATCTGCTGACAATCTGTTCTGCTTTTTTTTTTATATAAAAAAATTTCTTGAAAAAATAATGAAATTCAGCAAACAAAATCAGTATAAACATAGTAAAATGTCTGTTATTTTCTTAAACTAAATGACAGAGATTTTACTAAAAATATCCTTCTCAGCAGAACAATCTGCTAAAAGATTGCTAATTCAAATTGAAAGTCGTTTTACAGATTTTTTGACAGAGTTTTTCTTTTGAGTGTAGTATTTACTTGACACAATTAAAGAGTTACTTAAAAAAACGAAAAAATTTAGGTAAAGTTTTAATTGCGTCAATTAAAAGTTTACTCAAATTTTTTAGTAAGCATTTTATTAAAAGTTTACTCAATACTATTAAATCGTTTACTGGTGCAAAATTAAGTAATTTTTTACTCAATAGTATTAAACATTTACTCAAATTTATTTTTTATTTTTTTCAGTGCATGGAGCCTTAAATAGAGGCAATATGTAAGAACGACATTTATTATTTTTTGCCCCCAACATTTTTCTAAAACAATCCTACCCTCTATTTCCACAAACATAAACCCTATTGTGTTCCATACATGTGAATGGGAGCCGCGATATTATGGAGATCCTTTAACTGGCTCAGTTTTCGAGATATCGCCACTTTAAGTTTGTTAAAAAAATATTTTTCTTCAAGAAATATCTTAAAAATTAAGATTTTTTCGTATATTTCTCGAGCGGTAAGAAAATTTCTTGAGCGGTAAGAATATCTTCCATGTGGAAATTCCATTTAAGGAAAAATATGAACTATTTAGCAGTACATGAACTAAAGTTGTTTCCTTACAGTTTTGAAAATTTCCATACATTTAGTTAAATTAAACTAAATTGTGGAAAAATGTGAACTTTTTTATAAGGAAAAATAATATCATATGGGTAATAAAATGTTATATGATTCTCGTAACCTTTTTCACCTTAATGTACGTTTAAATAGCTGATTTTAATCTTACACACCTACTGTGACAATCGAAGAGTGCTGACGAAGGAAGGGTGGCTTCTTCCGAAAGCTGTCGACATCTCCACTTAGCCTGTGTTGTCAATTAATATTTTTTTTCAGATTTTCTCATAGTCCACCAAAAATTGTTATGTTTTAGAAATAGTTAATATGGACTCAAACCGAAATAAATGAAAAACTTCAGAAAAAATATTTTCATTCCCCGAAAATATCCTTTCAACATTTTACGAAATAAACTTTCGTAGCTATTTCTTTCATAAAATACACGCAAGATTTAAGAAAATCTTTCCTAACATATTGTATTGTGGAATATTAGATGTTTTCGTTTATTTTAGGAATATTTTGTTTTTAATTTACGAATTAAATTTTAAAATTAAACAAAACCAAGTTTAGCCCTGTTTTCGCATAGCCGTATACATGTTAACATTAACCGATTAACCGAAAACGCATCCACGTTTAACAAAATTTACTTGGCATCACTTCTGTGAAAAAGGTTTGTGTATTTGTTATTAACAAAGAAAAAGGTTTGTGTCTTTGACATTTCAATAAAAATGTGAACTTGGCATCACTTTTTATCGACGCTTCATTTTAACTCCGATAATTATACAAGTTAAAAATAAGCGTGGATAATTTAAAATTTGTATGGGTAAGCGTATATACGGTTATGCGAAAACAGGGCTTTTGTTTAATTTCTACTAATGATAACAATTTGTTTTTTATTTGACCTTTTAATTGTGCAATGAAATAGAGTTTATTCCAGTTCGAGGCCATTTTTATGTTCCCTTTTATGAGTTAACATAACAAGTACTTACTTTCTACTTTCTTTATTAGTTTATTCTTCCACTAAATACTCATCGAATTTCTGCTTTCAACAATTTTTGTAATTTTCAGGAATGAATTAACGTTTCGGGAATTTTGCCATTTCCCCATCTTCAGAATTCTTTAGTAAATTAGGTGATACTGTTAGTGTACAAATATAAAATAATCATATTCCCATTTTTTTAACCTAGTGAAAAAGAAATAAAATAACTATGATTTTTAAATTTCTATTAATTATTATTAATATCACAAACCAAATACAATTAAAAGCAGGTTGGTTAATGACTGCATGCTTGCGTCGGCACATGTTAAATGCAGTGTTTGTTTATGCTTCTAAGAAGACAAACTAAGAGCAGCGATATCAAGTTTATTTATTTTTAATTTATGACAAAAATTTATTATTTATTCGATCTTTTAATTGTGCAATTAAATAGAGTTTATTCCAGTTCAAGGCTAGTTTCATGTTTCTTAATTTTAATTAACATAACAAATACTCTACTTTCTTTTTTATGACATTCTCCCATTAAATACTCATAGAGTTTCTGTTTTATCTAGTATTTTGACTCTAGATAAAACTTGTTGAATGTTTTTACTACACTCCAACTCCTCTTCGTCCATGCAACTTCGGCAAAAGTCATTCGACGGCACATTAAACCGCTCTGCGTGCTTCCCTATAAGACAGTGTTCGGTAATTATAGAAACCACCGCCGAAAGCTCTCCTCTTGGAAACGATATCAGTCGTGTTGTCTCACACGTCCATCCATTTGCCCATCTTTGATTAGTCTCCGTCGCAGAACAAAGACGTAGGTTTTGCTTGCAAGTTTCTATAGGCATACCAACACATTCCAATTCTGTTGGAACATGTAAGGTAGTTCCTAGTCTTGCAAGCTCATCGGCTTTGCAATTCCCTGGAATGTCTCTGTGCCCTGGGACCCATATGATCAATTGTAACTCGTAAAAGATCAATTGTAATTCGAAGATTCCAATTGTAATTCGAAACACATCAACTGAATTTCCATTGATAATTTACGAATTACAATTGGAATCTTCGAATTACAATTGATCTTTTACGAATTACAATTGATGTTTTACGAATTACAATTGATCTTTTACGAATTAGAATTGATCTTTTACAAATTACAATTGATCTTTTACGAATTACAATCGATCTTTTTCAAATTACAATTGATCTTTTACGAATTACAAATGATCTTTTTCGAATTACAATTGATCTATTACGAATTACAATTGATCTTTTACGAATTACAAGTGATCTTTTTCAAATTACAATTGATCCTTTTTCGAATTACAATTGATCTCTTTCGAATTACAATTGATCTTTTACGAATTTCGATTGTTCTTTTAATCTTTTACGAATTTCAATTGATCTTTTACGAATTACAATTGGAATCTTCGAATTACAATTGGAGTATTCGAATTACAAATGAAATCTTCGAATTACAAATGGAATCTTCGAATTACAAATAGAATCTTTTACGAATTAAATCTGTAAATGGTGTAGTTTGAAAGGTAACATCACGTAAATGGGTTTAAACAAAAATGGAAGCCGAGTTGTAAATATTGCCCCCGCCAGCCCCATACAAAATTTTCCCATTTCTGACTTGAAAATCGACTTTAACCCACTGTGAAAAAAACGCACGCCCAGATGAGCCTATAAAGGCAGGTGTGGATTAGAGTCTCTGTTTCGGTTAAAACCGTAACCGAAACCGCGGTTATTGGAGCCGAAAACCGAACCCGAAACCGTCCCATATATGTTCGGTTATCCGAATTTTATTAATTTTTTAGATTTTATTGACATTTAAAAAAAGTAATTTAAATTTACAACTATTTACATATATATTTTGTTTTTCGTCAAAAAAAAATTTAATTATTAACTTTTGTGACTACATTACATTGGGGACATTTGGAAAAATTGTTTGAAGATGTTAGCCATTTTATAAAGGGATGGTCAGCAGTATGTCAATGTTGATTTTTTGCCGACTGGAATGAATGGACAAGCACTAGAGGTAGGCGATATATAACTGTCAATATCCATGAATCCAACGACAAATTTTATAATTTTGGGTTCAGCCTAATTGGTTCAGCCTTTGGTTTACGCAATTCGGAGAAAAAACAACAATCTAATGGAAACACGTTCTAGACATTTGAAGTTTCAGATAACTTATTGTGATTGTTCATCTTAATTAAAATACAGTTTATAATGACAAAATTAAAATCTTTTTAATTTTAAAATATTTCTTTTCTAACGAAATAAATTAAGTTTTTATATCAGTTGAATTATCCAGTTCTGAGGAACCACTCAATCTTTGGAAGATGAATTGAATTCAGCTTTTAAAAAGACATAAGCGGAACCTAAACCAAAATAAGAATTTAAACTGAATTCCACTCTATTAAAAAACTATTTAAAAATAAAGTTTTTCCATCGGAATAACATTTTTACTGATAACCGAAATTAATCGAAACCGATCGGTTACTCAATTTTTGATAACGGAAACCGCGGTTACTAAATTTGTCGGTTACTCAGAAACTCTAGTGTGGATGCTCTATCATGAAGGTAGTTCACACCATGCGGGAATTTTTAACACCGCCTTTAATGTGGGGGTGGCAGCAAAAATTGCAAAAAATCCTATTTTTGGAAATTATGAGAAAGGAAATTGGGATTGGGGGCTTGATGCATCAAAGAACTATTTAAATAGAAAATTTTATGACGCTGTGCCAACAAAACACAAATGTTGTTCCATAATGAAAATTTTAACTTTTAAAATTTTGCTAGATTTTTTTTTAAATGTAACTTTTGTACGGACGCCATATTTTCACCTTGGCCTCCACTTTAATTTTAAACTCATCTACGGATGTTATCTTTCAAATTCGATTTTTAAGTCAGAAATGGGCCATTTTTGGATGGAGCTGGCGGACGCAATATTTACACCTTTGCCTCCACTTTTATTTTAAACTCATCTACGTGATGTTATCTTTCAAACTAGTAAAAATAATCAACACATTTTATCTAGAGTAGTGTTTGGGAATTTCCAGACTTTTTAATTTCGCGAAACGGGAAATAAAAACTTAATATCCCGGGATTCCCGGGAAATTTTCGTTATCAATATAAATCCTTAAAAAACATTCAAATTTCACAAAATTGTTGTTTAAAACTGTTTTATTAGAAATAAGAACTATGTGTTCAAGCAAAAAGTATAGAATAAATAAGAGTATTCTTCCGCTAAATTTCAGAGGCACTCCTCTCTGGAATTTTGGTCCTTAAATCGGCTTATCTCGAGCATGTTTTGACAGAAAAAAATTAGGAAAAAAGTGATAAAACACATCGAAAAGTGAAAAAACACATCGAAAAGACAAAAAAACACATCGAAAAGGCAAAAAAACACATCGAAGAAGAGAAAAAATAAAGAGGAATTAAAGAAAACACATCGAAGAAAAAAAAAGACAAAGAAGAAATAAATATGAAAATGTCAAACAAAAAGGAATGTCAGATATTCAGTGAGAGGATTCGAGCAATTCCATGAGAGGATGAGAGCTAATAGTACGCTAATTAAAGACTTTTTGAAATAATCCGACTTGTTAGTAAACTACTAGTGGGAGGAATACTCTTATTATTCTATACTTTTTGGTTCAAGTAATTAAAACACAAAAAAACAATAAACAAGTGAGAGTGTTAAATTCGGCTGTGCCGAATCTTTTATACCCTCCAACACGTCAAAAAAGAAACCGGGGGCATATTTTTTTTTTTGGGGGGCGGGGGGTGGTTCGGCGATGGGAAACAACCTTTCTGAATCCAACTGCAGGCCTTTGAACTTTTTCTGACAAAAAAATGTTTCGTTTGCTTAGCAAAAGCAAAAAAAACGTATAAAAAATGGCATATTTTCAGAGGTTGCTTTAGTTCTTCAAGGGGGAACTAAAGCAACCAGCCTAATACCAGCCTAATACCATCTATACTAGAGTTTGCAAATAATCGAGATATTTCATAATCGCGATTACGATTAAAAAAAACGCCGTTAATCGCGATTAACGATTAATCGAATTTTTAAATAATTTGAATAGCTTCATTAAAAAATTTTTTGGAAATTTACATTTCAGAACGTACGAAAATTCTAAAACTAATATTTATAAGAAATAAAATGATAAAGTTCCGAATTTCCATAGCAAAAATAAATCGAGATTTAGGTACAGAATCTTTTTTTTATACCATATCATAGCGCTTTCAAACTGCGCTCTGCAGTACAGGAACAATTTTTTATATTATTTTTTTAAAAACTTATAATACCTTCCGATAGCCAATATTAAACATGATCCGGATGATATACGTCTGAAAGTAGAGATCAAATGTAGTAAAACTGCACTTACAGTTTTTTATTTCATGATCCTCTTTCCTTTTAAAAGGACTTCAACATTTTTAAGGATATATTTTATAAAATATTTCTGAAATATTTGCATTTGTCCTAGGATGCCACTGGTGATGGCAAATGAAAGTGAAGGATCTCCCCTAATTTTTTATTTTTTTTATTTTGCCATATCAGGACAAAAGGATGTGAATAAAGTCTTTTTAAAACTTTATCAAAACATTTTGTTGAAAATTTCGAATGATATTGAAGGATAAAGTTTTGAAACGTTGTAAATTACCTCCTTTTTCCTGATATCTAAAAATTATAAAATAGGGAAAACATGGGAGATCCTCCTCTTTCATTTGCCATCACCAGTGGCATCCTAGGACAAATGCAAATATTTCCGAAATATTTTACAAAATATATCCTTAAAAATTTTGAAGTCCTTTTAAAAGGAAACAGGATCACGAAATGAAAAACTGTAAATGCAGTTTTACTAACTTTAGCCTCTAGTTTAAAGTTTGAAAAAATTACGTTATTTGACAAAATTGTATGTCGAATTTTTTACCAAATCCGGTCAAAGAAATTATTTGCATATATTTTTAAAACAAAATTGAGGGGTTACTAAGATCAGAATTAAATATTTGCTGGAAGTTTTAATGGCTTTTACAAGAAAAAAAGGAAAGAAAAATTGCAAAGAAGTTAAATGAATCATGGGCCAAGATTGTACATGTTTTAAATTCGTCGTAAAAACAGTGTATTTCATAGACAATGATTAATCGTAATCGCGTCATTTTTTTTGTCGATTACGATTACGATTAATTGGCTCGATTAATCGCGATTACGATTACGATTTTAATCGTTTTGCAAACTCTAATCTATACTAATATTATAAAGAGGTAATGTTTGTATGTTTGGTTTTTTGTGTGTTTGTTTGTTTGTTTGTTTGTTTGTTTGTTTGTTTGTTTGTTTGTTTGTTTGTTTGTTTGTTTGTTTGTTTGTTTGTTTGTTTGTTTGTTTGTTTGTTTGTTTGTTTGTTTGTTTGTTTGTTTGTTTGTTTGTTTGTTTGTTTGTTTGTTTGTTTGTTTGTTTGTTTGTTTGTTTGTTTGTTTGTTTGTTTGTTTGTTTGTTTGTTTGTTTGTTTGTTTGTTTGTTTGTTTGTTTGTTTGTTTGTTTGTTTGTTTGTTTGTTTGTTTGTTTGTTTGTTTGTTTGTTTGTTTGTTTGTTTGTTTGTTTGTTTGTTTGTTTGTTTGTTTGTTTGTTTGTTTGTTTGTTTGTTTGTTTGTTTGTTTGTTTGTTTGTTTGTTTGTTTGTTTGTTTGTTTGTTTGTTTGTTTGTTTGTTTGTTTGTTTGTTTGTTTGTTTGTTTGTTTGTTTGTTTGTTTGTTTGTTTGTTTGTTTGTTTGTTTGTTTGTTTGTTTGTTTGTTTGTTTGTTTGTTTGTTTGTTTGTTTGTTTGTTTGTTTGTTTGTTTGTTTGTTTGTTTGTTTGTTTGTTTGTTTGTTTGTTTGTTTGTTTGTTTGTTTGTTTGTTTGTTTGTTTGTTTGTTTGTTTGTTTGTTTGTTTGTTTGTTTGTTTGTTTGTTTGTTTGTTTGTTTGTTTGTTTGTTTGTTTGTTTGTTTGTTTGTTTGTTTGTTTGTTTGTTTGTTTGTTTGTTTGTTTGTTTGTTTGTTTGTTTGTTTGTTTGTTTGTTTGTTTGTTTGTTTGTTTGTTTGTTTGTTTGTTTGTTTGTTTGTTTGTTTGTTTGTTTGTTTGTTTGTTTGTTTGTTTGTTTGTTTGTTTGTTTGTTTGTTTGTTTGTTTGTTTGTTTGTTTGTTTGTTTGTTTGTTTGTTTGTTTGTTTGTTTGTTTGTTTGTTTGTTTGTTTGTTTGTTTGTTTGTTTGTTTGTTTGTTTGTTTGTTTGTTTGTTTGTTTGTTTGTTTGTTTGTTTGTTTGTTTGTTTGTTTGTTTGTTTGTTTGTTTGTTTGTTTGTTTGTTTGTTTGTTTGTTTGTTTGTTTGTTTGTTTGTTTGTTTGTTTGTTTGTTTGTTTGTTTGTTTGTTTGTTTGTTTGTTTGTTTGTTTGTTTGTTTGTTTGTTTGTTTGTTTGTTTGTTTGTTTGTTTGTTTGTTTGTTTGTTTGTTTGTTTGTTTGTTTGTTTGTTTGTTTGTTTGTTTGTTTGTTTGTTTGTTTGTTTGTTTGTTTGTTTGTTTGTTTGTTTGTTTGTTTGTTTGTTTGTTTGTTTGTTTGTTTGTTTGTTTGTTTGTTTGTTTGTTTGTTTGTTTGTTTGTTTGTTTGTTTGTTTGTTTGTTTGTTTGTTTGTTTGTTTGTTTGTTTGTTTGTTTGTTTGTTTGTTTGTTTGTTTGTTTGTTTGTTTGTTTGTTTGTTTGTTTGTTTGTTTGTTTGTTTGTTTGTTTGTTTGTTTGTTTGTTTGTTTGTTTGTTTGTTTGTTTGTTTGTTTGTTTGTTTGTTTGTTTGTTTGTTTGTTTGTTTGTTTGTTTGTTTGTTTGTTTGTTTGTTTGTTTGTTTGTTTGTTTGTTTGTTTGTTTGTTTGTTTGTTTGTTTGTTTGTTTGTTTGTTTGTTTGTTTGTTTGTTTGTTTGTTTGTTTGTTTGTTTGTTTGTTTGTTTGTTTGTTTGTTTGTTTGTTTGTTTGTTTGTTTGTTTGTTTGTTTGTTTGTTTGTTTGTTTGTTTGTTTGTTTGTTTGTTTGTTTGTTTGTTTGTTTGTTTGTTTGTTTGTTTGTTTGTTTGTTTGTTTGTTTGTTTGTTTGTTTGTTTGTTTGTTTGTTTGTTTGTTTGTTTGTTTGTTTGTTTGTTTGTTTGTTTGTTTGTTTGTTTGTTTGTTTGTTTGTTTGTTTGTTTGTTTGTTTGTTTGTTTGTTTGTTTGTTTGTTTGTTTGTTTGTTTGTTTGTTTGTTTGTTTGTTTGTTTGTTTGTTTGTTTGTTTGTTTGTTTGTTTGTTTGTTTGTTTGTTTGTTTGTTTGTTTGTTTGTTTGTTTGTTTGTTTGTTTGTTTGTTTGTTTGTTTGTTTGTTTGTTTGTTTGTTTGTTTGTTTGTTTGTTTGTTTGTTTGTTTGTTTGTTTGTTTGTTTGTTTGTTTGTTTGTTTGTTTGTTTGTTTGTTTGTTTGTTTGTTTGTTTGTTTGTTTGTTTGTTTGTTTGTTTGTTTGTTTGTTTGTTTGTTTGTTTGTTTGTTTGTTTGTTTGTTTGTTTGTTTGTTTGTTTGTTTGTTTGTTTGTTTGTTTGTTTGTTTGTTTGTTTGTTTGTTTGTTTGTTTGTTTGTTTGTTTGTTTGTTTGTTTGTTTGTTTGTTTGTTTGTTTGTTTGTTTGTTTGTTTGTTTGTTTGTTTGTTTGTTTGTTTGTTTGTTTGTTTGTTTGTTTGTTTGTTTGTTTGTTTGTTTGTTTGTTTGTTTGTTTGTTTGTTTGTTTGTTTGTTTGTTTGTTTGTTTGTTTGTTTGTTTGTTTGTTTGTTTGTTTGTTTGTTTGTTTGTTTGTTTGTTTGTTTGTTTGTTTGTTTGTTTGTTTGTTTGTTTGTTTGTTTGTTTGTTTGTTTGTTTGTTTGTTTGTTTGTTTGTTTGTTTGTTTGTTTGTTTGTTTGTTTGTTTGTTTGTTTGTTTGTTTGTTTGTTTGTTTGTTTGTTTGTTTGTTTGTTTGTTTGTTTGTTTGTTTGTTTGTTTGTTTGTTTGTTTGTTTGTTTGTTTGTTTGTTTGTTTGTTTGTTTGTTTGTTTGTTTGTTTGTTTGTTTGTTTGTTTGTTTGTTTGTTTGTTTGTTTGTTTGTTTGTTTGTTTGTTTGTTTGTTTGTTTGTTTGTTTGTTTGTTTGTTTGTTTGTTTGTTTGTTTGTTTGTTTGTTTGTTTGTTTGTTTGTTTGTTTGTTTGTTTGTTTGTTTGTTTGTTTGTTTGTTTGTTTGTTTGTTTGTTTGTTTGTTTGTTTGTTTGTTTGTTTGTTTGTTTGTTTGTTTGTTTGTTTGTTTGTTTGTTTGTTTGTTTGTTTGTTTGTTTGTTTGTTTGTTTGTTTGTTTGTTTGTTTGTTTGTTTGTTTGTTTGTTTGTTTGTTTGTTTGTTTGTTTGTTTGTTTGTTTGTTTGTTTGTTTGTTTGTTTGTTTGTTTGTTTGTTTGTTTGTTTGTTTGTTTGTTTGTTTGTTTGTTTGTTTGTTTGTTTGTTTGTTTGTTTGTTTGTTTGTTTGTTTGTTTGTTTGTTTGTTTGTTTGTTTGTTTGTTTGTTTGTTTGTTTGTTTGTTTGTTTGTTTGTTTGTTTGTTTGTTTGTTTGTTTGTTTGTTTGTTTGTTTGTTTGTTTGTTTGTTTGTTTGTTTGTTTGTTTGTTTGTTTGTTTGTTTGTTTGTTTGTTTGTTTGTTTGTTTGTTTGTTTGTTTGTTTGTTTGTTTGTTTGTTTGTTTGTTTGTTTGTTTGTTTGTTTGTTTGTTTGTTTGTTTGTTTGTTTGTTTGTTTGTTTGTTTGTTTGTTTGTTTGTTTGTTTGTTTGTTTGTTTGTTTGTTTGTTTGTTTGTTTGTTTGTTTGTTTGTTTGTTTGTTTGTTTGTTTGTTTGTTTGTTTGTTTGTTTGTTTGTTTGTTTGTTTGTTTGTTTGTTTGTTTGTTTGTTTGTTTGTTTGTTTGTTTGTTTGTTTGTTTGTTTGTTTGTTTGTTTGTTTGTTTGTTTGTTTGTTTGTTTGTTTGTTTGTTTGTTTGTTTGTTTGTTTGTTTGTTTGTTTGTTTGTTTGTTTGTTTGTTTGTTTGTTTGTTTGTTTGTTTGTTTGTTTGTTTGTTTGTTTGTTTGTTTGTTTGTTTGTTTGTTTGTTTGTTTGTTTGTTTGTTTGTTTGTTTGTTTGTTTGTTTGTTTGTTTGTTTGTTTGTTTGTTTGTTTGTTTGTTTGTTTGTTTGTTTGTTTGTTTGTTTGTTTGTTTGTTTGTTTGTTTGTTTGTTTGTTTGTTTGTTTGTTTGTTTGTTTGTTTGTTTGTTTGTTTGTTTGTTTGTTTGTTTGTTTGTTTGTTTGTTTGTTTGTTTGTTTGTTTGTTTGTTTGTTTGTTTGTTTGTTTGTTTGTTTGTTTGTTTGTTTGTTTGTTTGTTTGTTTGTTTGTTTGTTTGTTTGTTTGTTTGTTTGTTTGTTTGTTTGTTTGTTTGTTTGTTTGTTTGTTTGTTTGTTTGTTTGTTTGTTTGTTTGTTTGTTTGTTTGTTTGTTTGTTTGTTTGTTTGTTTGTTTGTTTGTTTGTTTGTTTGTTTGTTTGTTTGTTTGTTTGTTTGTTTGTTTGTTTGTTTGTTTGTTTGTTTGTTTGTTTGTTTGTTTGTTTGTTTGTTTGTTTGTTTGTTTGTTTGTTTGTTTGTTTGTTTGTTTGTTTGTTTGTTTGTTTGTTTGTTTGTTTGTTTGTTTGTTTGTTTGTTTGTTTGTTTGTTTGTTTGTTTGTTTGTTTGTTTGTTTGTTTGTTTGTTTGTTTGTTTGTTTGTTTGTTTGTTTGTTTGTTTGTTTGTTTGTTTGTTTGTTTGTTTGTTTGTTTGTTTGTTTGTTTGTTTGTTTGTTTGTTTGTTTGTTTGTTTGTTTGTTTGTTTGTTTGTTTGTTTGTTTGTTTGTTTGTTTGTTTGTTTGTTTGTTTGTTTGTTTGTTTGTTTGTTTGTTTGTTTGTTTGTTTGTTTGTTTGTTTGTTTGTTTGTTTGTTTGTTTGTTTGTTTGTTTGTTTGTTTGTTTGTTTGTTTGTTTGTTTGTTTGTTTGTTTGTTTGTTTGTTTGTTTGTTTGTTTGTTTGTTTGTTTGTTTGTTTGTTTGTTTGTTTGTTTGTTTGTTTGTTTGTTTGTTTGTTTGTTTGTTTGTTTGTTTGTTTGTTTGTTTGTTTGTTTGTTTGTTTGTTTGTTTGTTTGTTTGTTTGTTTGTTTGTTTGTTTGTTTGTTTGTTTGTTTGTTTGTTTGTTTGTTTGTTTGTTTGTTTGTTTGTTTGTTTGTTTGTTTGTTTGTTTGTTTGTTTGTTTGTTTGTTTGTTTGTTTGTTTGTTTGTTTGTTTGTTTGTTTGTTTGTTTGTTTGTTTGTTTGTTTGTTTGTTTGTTTGTTTGTTTGTTTGTTTGTTTGTTTGTTTGTTTGTTTGTTTGTTTGTTTGTTTGTTTGTTTGTTTGTTTGTTTGTTTGTTTGTTTGTTTGTTTGTTTGTTTGTTTGTTTGTTTGTTTGTTTGTTTGTTTGTTTGTTTGTTTGTTTGTTTGTTTGTTTGTTTGTTTGTTTGTTTGTTTGTTTGTTTGTTTGTTTGTTTGTTTGTTTGTTTGTTTGTTTGTTTGTTTGTTTGTTTGTTTGTTTGTTTGTTTGTTTGTTTGTTTGTTTGTTTGTTTGTTTGTTTGTTTGTTTGTTTGTTTGTTTGTTTGTTTGTTTGTTTGTTTGTTTGTTTGTTTGTTTGTTTGTTTGTTTGTTTGTTTGTTTGTTTGTTTGTTTGTTTGTTTGTTTGTTTGTTTGTTTGTTTGTTTGTTTGTTTGTTTGTTTGTTTGTTTGTTTGTTTGTTTGTTTGTTTGTTTGTTTGTTTGTTTGTTTGTTTGTTTGTTTGTTTGTTTGTTTGTTTGTTTGTTTGTTTGTTTGTTTGTTTGTTTGTTTGTTTGTTTGTTTGTTTGTTTGTTTGTTTGTTTGTTTGTTTGTTTGTTTGTTTGTTTGTTTGTTTGTTTGTTTGTTTGTTTGTTTGTTTGTTTGTTTGTTTGTTTGTTTGTTTGTTTGTTTGTTTGTTTGTTTGTTTGTTTGTTTGTTTGTTTGTTTGTTTGTTTGTTTGTTTGTTTGTTTGTTTGTTTGTTTGTTTGTTTGTTTGTTTGTTTGTTTGTTTGTTTGTTTGTTTGTTTGTTTGTTTGTTTGTTTGTTTGTTTGTTTGTTTGTTTGTTTGTTTGTTTGTTTGTTTGTTTGTTTGTTTGTTTGTTTGTTTGTTTGTTTGTTTGTTTGTTTGTTTGTTTGTTTGTTTGTTTGTTTGTTTGTTTGTTTGTTTGTTTGTTTGTTTGTTTGTTTGTTTGTTTGTTTGTTTGTTTGTTTGTTTGTTTGTTTGTTTGTTTGTTTGTTTGTTTGTTTGTTTGTTTGTTTGTTTGTTTGTTTGTTTGTTTGTTTGTTTGTTTGTTTGTTTGTTTGTTTGTTTGTTTGTTTGTTTGTTTGTTTGTTTGTTTGTTTGTTTGTTTGTTTGTTTGTTTGTTTGTTTGTTTGTTTGTTTGTTTGTTTGTTTGTTTGTTTGTTTGTTTGTTTGTTTGTTTGTTTGTTTGTTTGTTTGTTTGTTTGTTTGTTTGTTTGTTTGTTTGTTTGTTTGTTTGTTTGTTTGTTTGTTTGTTTGTTTGTTTGTTTGTTTGTTTGTTTGTTTGTTTGTTTGTTTGTTTGTTTGTTTGTTTGTTTGTTTGTTTGTTTGTTTGTTTGTTTGTTTGTTTGTTTGTTTGTTTGTTTGTTTGTTTGTTTGTTTGTTTGTTTGTTTGTTTGTTTGTTTGTTTGTTTGTTTGTTTGTTTGTTTGTTTGTTTGTTTGTTTGTTTGTTTGTTTGTTTGTTTGTTTGTTTGTTTGTTTGTTTGTTTGTTTGTTTGTTTGTTTGTTTGTTTGTTTGTTTGTTTGTTTGTTTGTTTGTTTGTTTGTTTGTTTGTTTGTTTGTTTGTTTGTTTGTTTGTTTGTTTGTTTGTTTGTTTGTTTGTTTGTTTGTTTGTTTGTTTGTTTGTTTGTTTGTTTGTTTGTTTGTTTGTTTGTTTGTTTGTTTGTTTGTTTGTTTGTTTGTTTGTTTGTTTGTTTGTTTGTTTGTTTGTTTGTTTGTTTGTTTGTTTGTTTGTTTGTTTGTTTGTTTGTTTGTTTGTTTGTTTGTTTGTTTGTTTGTTTGTTTGTTTGTTTGTTTGTTTGTTTGTTTGTTTGTTTGTTTGTTTGTTTGTTTGTTTGTTTGTTTGTTTGTTTGTTTGTTTGTTTGTTTGTTTGTTTGTTTGTTTGTTTGTTTGTTTGTTTGTTTGTTTGTTTGTTTGTTTGTTTGTTTGTTTGTTTGTTTGTTTGTTTGTTTGTTTGTTTGTTTGTTTGTTTGTTTGTTTGTTTGTTTGTTTGTTTGTTTGTTTGTTTGTTTGTTTGTTTGTTTGTTTGTTTGTTTGTTTGTTTGTTTGTTTGTTTGTTTGTTTGTTTGTTTGTTTGTTTGTTTGTTTGTTTGTTTGTTTGTTTGTTTGTTTGTTTGTTTGTTTGTTTGTTTGTTTGTTTGTTTGTTTGTTTGTTTGTTTGTTTGTTTGTTTGTTTGTTTGTTTGTTTGTTTGTTTGTTTGTTTGTTTGTTTGTTTGTTTGTTTGTTTGTTTGTTTGTTTGTTTGTTTGTTTGTTTGTTTGTTTGTTTGTTTGTTTGTTTGTTTGTTTGTTTGTTTGTTTGTTTGTTTGTTTGTTTGTTTGTTTGTTTGTTTGTTTGTTTGTTTGTTTGTTTGTTTGTTTGTTTGTTTGTTTGTTTGTTTGTTTGTTTGTTTGTTTGTTTGTTTGTTTGTTTGTTTGTTTGTTTGTTTGTTTGTTTGTTTGTTTGTTTGTTTGTTTGTTTGTTTGTTTGTTTGTTTGTTTGTTTGTTTGTTTGTTTGTTTGTTTGTTTGTTTGTTTGTTTGTTTGTTTGTTTGTTTGTTTGTTTGTTTGTTTGTTTGTTTGTTTGTTTGTTTGTTTGTTTGTTTGTTTGTTTGTTTGTTTGTTTGTTTGTTTGTTTGTTTGTTTGTTTGTTTGTTTGTTTGTTTGTTTGTTTGTTTGTTTGTTTGTTTGTTTGTTTGTTTGTTTGTTTGTTTGTTTGTTTGTTTGTTTGTTTGTTTGTTTGTTTGTTTGTTTGTTTGTTTGTTTGTTTGTTTGTTTGTTTGTTTGTTTGTTTGTTTGTTTGTTTGTTTGTTTGTTTGTTTGTTTGTTTGTTTGTTTGTTTGTTTGTTTGTTTGTTTGTTTGTTTGTTTGTTTGTTTGTTTGTTTGTTTGTTTGTTTGTTTGTTTGTTTGTTTGTTTGTTTGTTTGTTTGTTTGTTTGTTTGTTTGTTTGTTTGTTTGTTTGTTTGTTTGTTTGTTTGTTTGTTTGTTTGTTTGTTTGTTTGTTTGTTTGTTTGTTTGTTTGTTTGTTTGTTTGTTTGTTTGTTTGTTTGTTTGTTTGTTTGTTTGTTTGTTTGTTTGTTTGTTTGTTTGTTTGTTTGTTTGTTTGTTTGTTTGTTTGTTTGTTTGTTTGTTTGTTTGTTTGTTTGTTTGTTTGTTTGTTTGTTTGTTTGTTTGTTTGTTTGTTTGTTTGTTTGTTTGTTTGTTTGTTTGTTTGTTTGTTTGTTTGTTTGTTTGTTTGTTTGTTTGTTTGTTTGTTTGTTTGTTTGTTTGTTTGTTTGTTTGTTTGTTTGTTTGTTTGTTTGTTTGTTTGTTTGTTTGTTTGTTTGTTTGTTTGTTTGTTTGTTTGTTTGTTTGTTTGTTTGTTTGTTTGTTTGTTTGTTTGTTTGTTTGTTTGTTTGTTTGTTTGTTTGTTTGTTTGTTTGTTTGTTTGTTTGTTTGTTTGTTTGTTTGTTTGTTTGTTTGTTTGTTTGTTTGTTTGTTTGTTTGTTTGTTTGTTTGTTTGTTTGTTTGTTTGTTTGTTTGTTTGTTTGTTTGTTTGTTTGTTTGTTTGTTTGTTTGTTTGTTTGTTTGTTTGTTTGTTTGTTTGTTTGTTTGTTTGTTTGTTTGTTTGTTTGTTTGTTTGTTTGTTTGTTTGTTTGTTTGTTTGTTTGTTTGTTTGTTTGTTTGTTTGTTTGTTTGTTTGTTTGTTTGTTTGTTTGTTTGTTTGTTTGTTTGTTTGTTTGTTTGTTTGTTTGTTTGTTTGTTTGTTTGTTTGTTTGTTTGTTTGTTTGTTTGTTTGTTTGTTTGTTTGTTTGTTTGTTTGTTTGTTTGTTTGTTTGTTTGTTTGTTTGTTTGTTTGTTTGTTTGTTTGTTTGTTTGTTTGTTTGTTTGTTTGTTTGTTTGTTTGTTTGTTTGTTTGTTTGTTTGTTTGTTTGTTTGTTTGTTTGTTTGTTTGTTTGTTTGTTTGTTTGTTTGTTTGTTTGTTTGTTTGTTTGTTTGTTTGTTTGTTTGTTTGTTTGTTTGTTTGTTTGTTTGTTTGTTTGTTTGTTTGTTTGTTTGTTTGTTTGTTTGTTTGTTTGTTTGTTTGTTTGTTTGTTTGTTTGTTTGTTTGTTTGTTTGTTTGTTTGTTTGTTTGTTTGTTTGTTTGTTTGTTTGTTTGTTTGTTTGTTTGTTTGTTTGTTTGTTTGT
Source organism: Pegoplata infirma (assembly GCA_963921195.1). Lineage (NCBI taxonomy): Eukaryota > Metazoa > Arthropoda > Insecta > Diptera > Anthomyiidae > Pegoplata > Pegoplata infirma. Next base: position 38,206 of record CAWUER010000541.1, read on the forward strand.
TTGTTTGTTTGTTTGTTTGTTTGTTTGTTTGTTTGTTTGTTTGTTTGTTTGTTTGTTTGTTTGTTTGTTTGTTTGTTTGTTTGTTTGTTTGTTTGTTTGTTTGTTTGTTTGTTTGTTTGTTTGTTTGTTTGTTTGTTTGTTTGTTTGTTTGTTTGTTTGTTTGTTTGTTTGTTTGTTTGTTTGTTTGTTTGTTTGTTTGTTTGTTTGTTTGTTTGTTTGTTTGTTTGTTTGTTTGTTTGTTTGTTTGTTTGTTTGTTTGTTTGTTTGTAGAGGGTAA